>CAUYQU010044537.1:0-32650 GCA_963574635.1 Cheracebus regulus
AGTTGGGGGGAGATAGCATGGGGAGAAATGCCAGATATAGGTGAAGGGGAGGAAGGCAACAAATTACACTGCCACATGTGTACCTATGTAACAATATTGTATGTTCTTCACATGTACCCCAAAACCTAAAATGCAATAAAAAATAAAAAATAAAAAAAAGAGTTGGGGTGGGTACTCAGACACGTCTGCCCCTCCCTGGCTTCTCAGACACCGCCCCTCCATAACCAAGGGACACGCCTGCCCCTCCCTGGCTTCTCAGACACCACCCCTCCATAACCAAGGGACACACCTGTCCCTCCCTGGCTTCTCAGACACCACCCCTCAATAACCAAGCGACTTCTGGTAGCAGCCGTGGTGCTGTGGTGGCCTGAGCTGGAGTCATTTTTAGATGTTCAAGGTCAGGATCTAGGGCTTCCCAAGTATGGGGCAGTTGACCTTGGGCTTCTTCAACTGTGAGTTCTCAAGAAATTTCTGATTAAAAAGCACAAAAGCACTGTGATCTGTTGATTCACGGTGCTCAGGATGCCACAGACACATGGTTGTCTGTACAGGTGACACACCCTGAATGGGCGGAGCATGAAGGAGGTTTGCTGGTGCTATTGTTAGGTCAAGGTACACAGGTACACAAGGTACACTCTTTTCCAAATACTCCAGACAAAGCAAAGAAAGGAATGTGTTACCGCCTGAGAGAAGCGACAGCTACAGGACCAGTCCGCGGAGGTACGGGTGGCGGAGGTGAGCCCATGACCATCTCAGGAAGCTGGGAAAACCTGTAAGCCTGTGAAAGAGACAAGTAAAAGACAGAGAGCTGTTAACACTCAGGGTCGGCCAGCACATAGGTTCTTCTTGTTTGAGGAGGAGGCGAACGTCCAAGGGTCAGACCTCCTTACTCTGACATTTTTCTAAGATCCCCCCTACCATGTTTCCAGCCACCTCTTCCACTGCGCTCCCACCACTCTCCACCTCGCTGGGGCCACTGTACTTACAGGGACCTTCAACCGTCTCAGAACACGCCAAGTTCTATCTCACCTTGGGCTTTTCTTCCACCTGGGTGCTTTCCTCACAGTTCTTCCCAGGGCTCCATGCTTCATCTCATTCATCCAGCCCCATACTCCCCTAGAGCCCCATTTATCTTTTTTTCATCATGGCAATGATCACTCTCTGACATTATATGGTTGCTTGTTTGTTTATGATCTGCCACCAACTACAGTGCAATAAGGGCAAGGACTTTGTTGTCAGAGATATCCTTATACCTGGAACAGTGCCTGGTATATAACAGGGGATCAATAAAGATGAGATGATTAAATGGATGAATTATTGATTGTGTTTTACTTTCTCTCAAGGGACAGCAGGTTTAGTGGAGAAAAGCAATGGACTTGGAGTCAGGAGGTAGGTGTGAAGGTCCTGATGAACAGACTTTTTAGGTCCTTAAGCAATTCAAGTGTGACCTTTCTGGACCTCTTCTGAAATGGGGACAACAATGCTTGCTCAGAGGGCTGCTGAGAAGATCAGGTAAGTGTGTGTGTGTGTGTGTCTTTTGCAATCTATAAAGCACTATTCAAAGATAAAAGACTGAAACTGTCACCAAAAAAGTGAAGACTTTTATCGACATGCGAGGGGGATAAAAGCAAAACAGAGATGGACAGGATTAAAAAGAGCCAGGCCACAGCCTCCTTTAGCAAGAGAAAATCCAGAAATGTTCTCTGAGAAGACAAAGCTTTACTTGAGCTTCTCATCCATTTCTTTCTTCAGTATTATGCCCGTCAGATCTCTCAAGGAAGATGATGACAAGATTTTAAACCTGAAGGCATCAGGATGAAAAACAGCAGCACAGGGAGTCCACAAACAGGATTCTTTCAACTGAATGAGGTCTTCTCCCTCCAGGTTTATGGCAGACTACATTGTCATAAGGCAACCTACTCAGTAACAATGAGGTCCTGGAAAAAAAATACTTTTTAATGCAGTATGAATCTGCAAGATGTCAGGGAAATCCCAAAGGACTATCCCCTTACCCCACACCTCAGCAAACTAAAGCAAAACCATGAGCTGAAATCAGAGGTGGAAATAAGGAGTGGTAAGCAAATATGAATGGTGAAGTGGCCTGGAAGACAAACGCCATATTGGCAGTTGATGAAGAGATCAAGCCTTGGAACAGGACAAGGTGAGGTGGCTGAACCTGAGGGACTCACCTCCAACACAAAAGGAGGCTAGCACTAGTCCCTTCTAGGGAGGGAGGATGGATGGCAATGCTCCCAGCTCAGGCAGAAGCAATTGTAAATCCTCGTTGGAGGACAGTATCCCTAAAGTAGACTCTCCAGATTAGCACAGATTAGGAGGAAGCAAATGGAGCTCATCATCTAAGACCATGATCACAACAGAAAAGAGAAGTTAAAGACGGTGGAAAAAACAAACAAGATTTAGAACTTTAAGGACTTTAGAGTTCAGAATTTCCAGATACAAGACAAAAAATAACAAAGACATGTTTTTTAAAAATAATTGACCAGAGGCTGGGCATGGTGGCTCACGCCTGTAATCCCAGCACTTTGGGAGACCGAGGTGGGTAGATCACCTGAGATCAGGAGTTCTAGACCAGCCTGACCAACATGGAGAAACCCTGTCTCTACTAAAAATATAAAATTAGCTGGGCATGGTGGTGCATGCCTGTAATCCCAGCTACTTGGGAGGCTGAGGCAGAAGAATTGCTTGAACCCGGTAGGCAGAGGTTGCGGTGAACTGAGATAGCACCATTGCACTCCAGCTTGGGCAACAAAAGCAAAACTCTGTCTCAAAATAATAATAATAATAATAATAATTGACCAGAAAGAAACTATTAGAAATGAACCAGCAGATTTGAAAACGAATAGAGCTTTCAGAAGTGAAACATAATTATTAAAATATTCAATGCAGAGGAAGTAAATAATAGGTTAATCACAAATAGAGAATTAAGAAACTAGAAAATGGAATTAGGGAAATTACTAAGAATGATGCCCAATGGGCCGAGAAGACAGAAAATATAGAAGAGAAATAGAAGACATGGAGGATAGGATGAGCTGGTCTAACAGGCAGCTAAGCAAACTCCCAAATGAGAGAAGATGGAAAACAAAGGTGAGTATTTGAAGAAGCAATGGCTAAAAATTTTCCAGAGTTGATAAAATAAGTAAATTAATAATCCCAAGTAGGATCAGTAAAATGAAACACACATCTAGATACATTGCAGTTAAACAGTAGAATACCAAAGGTAAAGAGAAGATCTTAAAAGACAAAAGGCGTATCACTTACAAAGGGATGGCAATGACACTAACAAACGACTTCTCATTAGCACCCAGAAGACATGGAATGCAAAGTGCTCAGAGGAGAGTCAGCCTAGAAGTGTGTTAGCAACACTGTCTTTCTAGAACAAGAATGAAAGAAAACATCGGCCCAGACCTAGAAGTATTGACTGAATCAATATGGAAAGCTATATTACTGTGCTGCATTTCCTTTTTTTTTTTTCTTTTTCTTTTTTTGAGCATCAGTAAACAACGTATGTTAAGGTAGCATTCAGAGAACCAAATCTTCAGTTCCACTACATCCTAAACTTCTGAGAACCAAATCTTCAGTTCCACTACATCCTAAACTTCTTGGAGTGCAGTAACCATCCTTCATTACCAAGCAAAATGTCTTGCACCTAGCCGTGTTAAGTAACTATTTTCTGAATGAATGTTGAGTGAACAAGGAATCAGGCTGTTATCTTGATTTCGCCATTCACTTTCTCTGGATATGCTATTCAGCCTTTCTGAGCCTGTTTCTGTTTTGTTTTGTTTTCCTTGTGAAAACAAAGTCCCTTGTGAAATAAGGCACTGGGCTGTCTCACAAGCTTCTGAACGTTTCTTGAACCATGACACCATTCCAGCACACCCTAATACACAGACAGATGAAAGCAGAGCTTCTCTGAAGTTGGGGAGAAGGTGCCCTGGTGAACTTGGCCCTTCATTACCTGTGTAATGACCCCTGAGGACTTCCCTGGACCCTGAGGTTCTACAGACAGTCAGCAAATCCGCATCCTGGAGGTCTTTCCAGCTTTACCCTTCATGATCGTCAATAAACCAAGTGAGGCCCTTCGTTCCCAAAACAGACAAAGGAGATTTACAGCCCCTCTTCTCTCTTCTGGCCTCTCATATTACTCAGCAGAGGAGACAGACAACCTATTTTTATCTCAGGTTCTTGGAAGGCTTCTTCTGTAGTCAGCAGAGTTACCCGGCCAAGAAAAGGCTTTCTGTGCCTATGGATGTCCTATAGCAGTTCACCAAGAGAGCTGATTAAAAGTTCTGAACTTCTGACAAACAGCAAGGGAATTCCCTTCTTGAAGATTTTGCCAGGTACAAAGCAAGATGGCACAGGAGATCAGGCAGTCCTTTTTGGGCTGTATCCTTGGGGCCCCAGGGCAGCCACAGGAGCCACATATAACACAGAGGGGGCAGCCTATGCTATGCATTCATGGGTTGAAGGAATCCCACAGGCTGTCTTCTACCCACTGCTGTGCACATTGCTCCTGGTTCTAAGTCTCTTGTCTTTGCCTTCTAGTTCCCTGTCTCATGTATTTGGAACCTGGCTCTCTCCTGGCTGCTCTGTGACAGGAATCCATTGAAAGCTATTGCGTGAAACTGTTGCCAGGTTCCAAGTTCCCAGTTCCATGACGCTGACTGCAAGGAACACCTAAGGACCCCATCTTTCGGAGTCCCTGCCCTTGGGCCAGGAAAGAGATCGGAGACTGAGGGCTGAAGGCAGTCAGGTTGCAGGTCTCTGAGACTGAAGGAGGCTGTGTGTGACTGGAATAGGGCATTCTTTGGGCTCTGAAGTTTGGTCGTAACATGGAAGGAAGGGAACCACAGTCCGTTTGAAGTTCTAGTGCTGTGTGTCCCTGGGGAAGGGGTGAGGGGAGCGGGTCAGCGCCATCCTCTCCAACAATTCCAGTGGAGAGGGAGCCCTGATGAGTCCCAGTGCATGCTGGTCCCTCCTGCACATGTGCATTTCCCCAGGAGGGATCTGGTAAACAAACATCCAGGGTGGCACTACAGGGGTGACAGGCTGCAGGGGAGACCCTGTGGTTAGAGGGACAGGTAAAGGGGTCTTGGGCTTTGCATTAGTGGGGAAAGGCCACTGATAGGCCAACGCCAACCCATCCTCCTTAGAAGCCCTTGTCCACTGCCAGTGAGCTAGCCCCAGGGCAGAGTGGATGCTCCAATCTTTCTTTCCATAGCTGGTGGCGACTCTGGGTTCCTCTGCATGGTGCCCTTCCACAGCATCGTGCTGACCCTGAGTACCCTGCTCCAGGCAGAACAATGTCCAGCTAGAAATGACTTCACATCCTAGTGCAGGAGCCAGACTCTGCTACTAGGATAGTTCTTATTTAGTTGAAAGCAGGGGACTTGGTAATTAAAATCTAACTTTAAAGTAAAAGCCCAGTGCTTATTTTGATCTGTCAATGGATCAGTAATTACTGATGAGGCTTCCAGGCCCCTCACGGGGAACCATAGAAGGTTCAAGCTGGGAAGAGCAGCAGATATGCAGACCACATCCTTTGCCTTAACAGATGGGGATACTGAAGCCCAGAGAGGTCAATTGACTTGTGCAAAATCACACAGCCAATTAAGGACACTGTCTCACAAATCTGAGCTCAGGGTGATGTGGTGCACAGGATGTGGGTTTCTTAGTCAGATAAATCTGGGATAAAATCTTGGTTTTGATCCTTACCAGCTGCTTGACTTCGAGCAATTTACTTCTCTGTACCTGCTTATTAGGTAATGAAGGCGAGAGTATCATACCCTCATTTCAAAGGCTCTTTTAAAGACTAATTTATAAATGAATGTAATATTTGGCACATGGTAGGTACTCAGTAAGTGATAGTCCCTGCCCTGTGAGATAGAATAATATTCTGACATAGCACAGATGGAGAATCCCTTATTCAAAATGCTTGGGACCGGAAGTGTTTTGCATTTTTTTTAGATTTTTGGAATATTTGCATTACTGGTTGGGCATCCCAAATCCAAAACTCCAAAATCCAAGATGCTCCAGGGAGCATTTCATTTGAGTGTCATGCTGGTACTCAAAAAGTGACATGGATTTGGGATTGTCCCATTTGGGATGCTCAACCAGTAATCATAGTCTTTTTCTTCCACAGTTCTTCAAATCTAGGGCCCTTTCCCTGCCCCAGAGAAGGAGTCACAAAAGACTGAGCAGGGCACAAGAGCCAATTCTCATCAGAGCTTCAAAAACTAACGCTACTGAATTGCAAGAACCTAGGATTTTGAATACCTAAGTAAGTCCTAAAACACTCAAGGCCTAAGTTTGATGCCATAAACGAGATTTCGAAGAAGGTACATTTAGACCACTCTGTGGCTAGGAAGGGGAGGAGAGTCAGAGAAGCAGCAACAGGTTAGGTGTCAGTGGGCCTGGAAAAGCGGCCCCCTGTCCTTTCTCACCCTGGGGGAAGAGGTGGAGGAGAGGACATAAATAAGTCCCACCAAAATTTGGGGAATCTGAAAGACAAGGGACCTGTCTACCTCTAGGGAAGTGCAGGAATCAGCAACAGCACAAAATTCCCCTCCCCCGCGGGGTGCAGTAGAAGAGCATGGTGTAGGGAAGTACACCAGAAGTGCCTTTAACAGTCCCGTGTGGTGGCAAAGAAGCCACTGGAGAGGGGCAGGTGTGTGTGTGTGTGTGTGTGTGCACGTGTGCTTGAGCAAGAGAATGATAGAGCAAGGGACAGAGTGAGCTCACCTGAACACACACGAGCATGGAAGGGAAGAAGGGAAGAATCTGGGAAGGGTGTGTTGAGTAGGAGAAAGAGGATACAGCTGTGCTCTGCCTGGACGAGCAACCTGAGAAAAGGTGGGAACAAGGGCTTCTCAGGGACACCAGCCAGAGTGGTTAGATGAGCACAAATGGGGACCAGATACTGCAGCCTTCTCCCCCACCGACATCATGTAGGTCCACAGAGAATGCGGAAGAAGAGCCTGAACTGAGACCGAGCTTCTGGCATATGGAGAAGATCACAGAAAAGCAGAGAGTTACTTTTCTTGCACATCTGAGTTTGCGGACTGAGATAAGGATTCTCCAGACTTCCTCTCCCACCTTCCCTCTCTCCCTTCTCATGCAGTCTTGCTGTATAAACTGTGGATATTACTATAATGATTTTTCTAAGCTTATAAGGGTACTCATTTGCCAGAGGTGGTGTACTCAGGTGACTTACATGGGAGGATTTCTTAGGGCAGTTCCAAGGCAGAGAGCCCTATTCCTAATCTGGCCCAGGTAGATAGAATCATATCTGGCCCAGCTATTATAGAATGGCCTGCCTTCAAGGACTCCTGCGAGATAGACCATGCACTGTCAGCAGTGACTGGTGTAGGTCCTCTCATTCCTGCTGTCCTCACTTCATCAAACCACCAAGGACTTTTGTATAACTAGAGGTGGAAGGAGTCTCAGAATAATTGACATTGAATCTCTAACGCCCTGAGCCAGATAGGAGTTTAGAACAGATTCAAATTGATTTGGAGAAACACATGAAAAGCAACATTTCTTTCATTTCTTTTCTTTCTTTTTTTTTCCTGAGATGGGATCTTGCTGTGTTGCCCAGGCCAGCCTCAAACTCCTGGGCTCAAGCAATTCTTCAACATCAGTCTCCTAGTAGCTGGAACTATAGGTGTAGAAATGTAACATTTCTTGAACCTAAGTGTTGTGGCAGAATCAAAGTCATAGCTGATATACCTGCATATCTCATCATTAACAAAGGCTTGGGGGAGTTGTTTTTATGAAGAGAGGAGGAAAAAAAGACCATAAAATTCCCAATTTTACCCTAAGGGGAGATGCCTCCCTTACAAGGATAATGATGAGAACGGACAAAACTCCAAACGGGTAAGAAGCTCCTGCTTTCTTTTTCTTCCTTCCTTTCCCTCCTTCCTTCCTTCCTTCCTTCCTATCCTTCTCCTCCTCCTCTTTCTTTTCTTTCCTTTCCTTTTCTTTCCTCTTTCCTCTTCTTTTATCAGAGATACGGTCTTGCTGTCACCTAGGCTGGAGTACAGTGGTGTCATCATAGCTCACTGCAACCTTGAACTCCCGGACTCAAGAGATCCCCAACTCAGTTTCCCAAGTAGCTAGGACTACAGGTGTATATGACCATGACCAGTCAATTTTTTTTTCGTAGACATTATGTTGCTCAGGGCTTGTCTTATATTCCTGGCCTCAAGTGATCCTCCCACCTCAGCCTCCCAGAGTGTTGGGGTTACAGGCATGAGCCACAAAGCCCAGCCTTGGGTAAGATTCCTTATAAGAAGATTATACTCCAAAATTTGGATATTCAAGTTCTCCCAGAGCCTGGAAGATGTCCCTATAAGTCACTGTGGTTACTGGGTAGCAAGGGTGTGGGCTTTGAAGTTAGGCAGCTCTAGGTTCTAACTCCAGTTCTGCCATTTATAGCTCCATAAACTTGGGCAAGTTTCTTTACTTTTCCAAGATTCAGTTTCCTCACTGAGTCCTTTGGGATAATATTGATCTCATAGGGCAGTTAGTTTTTGGATTAGAAGAGATCATTTCTATATAGCACTTAGCTGTGTCCAGCAGACAATGGGAGCTCAACAGATGCCAACTGTTGCTGTTGTTGTTACTGCCATTAATTCCATCTGTAAGGAGTCTAGTGTGGAAGATGTGTTGGCCCTGTTTTCTTTTTTGAAATCCCCTCCTCTGTCACCAACAGGAAGGCTGTAGGATGTTTTCATTCTGCTTGGCACAGATCCATTATGCCTGCTAGCAAAACTGGATTGGACATCATTAGATGTGGAGTCCAATTTTTTTTTTCTTTTTTTGAGATGGAGTCTCGCTCTGTCACCCAGTCTGGAGCACAGTGGCATGATGTCGGCTCACTGCAACCTCTGCCTCCTGGGTTCAAGCAATTCTCCTGCTTAAGCTTCCTGAGTAGCTGGGACTATAGGCACATGCCACCATGCCCGGATTTTTTTTTTTTTTTTTTAAGTAGAGATGGGGTTTCACTGTGTTACCCAGGATGGTCTCGATCTCCTGACCTCATGATCCACCCATTTCAGCCTCCCAAAGTGCTGGGATTACAGGTGTAAGCCACCATGCCCGACCAAGATGTGGAGTCCAATTTCTTCACAGATTCAAGGGGTAAAATATAATCAAGAGTCTCCTGAACTGCAGTGCAGAAATCCCAGGCCACCAGCAGTAACCTTTCCATGATATAAATTCTATCAGCCTAGCCTAGTGCATTTAATCACCAGCTTCCAATTATCTTCCGACGGAGCTCAAAGTGCCTCCTCTTTAGAAGACAGAAAGTAATCATAGTTATCATTCTAAATTGCCACCTTTTCTATGGATTTCCACATTATCATGGCACAAAGGGACTCTGCGTGAGCTTGTGTTAAGAATCATTTCTACTCTGTATTGTTAGCTATTTTCTCCATTCCTGAAAATAGGGGGCCACATGCATTGTTGATAAAGAAGGAAACCTTAATAACAAAAGAACTGCCTTTAATAATGTTCTGGTTTGGCCGGGCGTGGTGGCTCATGCATGTAATCCCAGCACTTTGGGAGGCTGAGGCAGGCAGATCACCTGAGGTCAGGAGTTTGAGACCAGGCTAGCCAACATAGTGAAACTCCCTCTCTACTAAAAATACAAAAAAGTAGCTGGGCATGGTGGCACATGCCTGTAGAATCAGCTACTCAGGAGGCTGAGGCACAAGAATCACATGAACCTGGGAGGCAGACGTTGCAGTGAGCCAAGATCATGCCACTGCACTCCAGCCTGGGTGATGGAGTGAGACTCTGTCATAAAAGAAAAGAAAAACAGTGTTCTGGTTTGAAGACCCATCTCTCTGTTGGGTTATTTCACAGTCCTTTTCCACTATAGGTGGCTTCATTTATAAAATATATATAATGCTGATGTTTTTGTCCTTCTTGCCACAAATACTGACCCCCAATTATAACAAACAGAACCATTTAAGTTTTCATCGTATGTTCCACAATGGATAGTTTTTAGATGGTTTTACAAAATTGAGGTACGACGGCTATGGGCCATTGCATCTTTAGTTGTCTAAGTCTTTCTCTCTGAAACCCAGAACTCATCCCAGATTCCCAGGAACTGGGATCTACATATACACAAGGCATTGCCTATTATAGTCTACGGTTTACAAAACTATGTCTTTTTTAAAAGATATATTATAGATACTATAGTGATGAATGAAATGTAAACTAATTAAAATTGTGATTTCAATCACAAAAACTTATAACTTCTTTTTTTTTACTAATATCAAGTGTAAATTACAGAAGCTTTCAGTCATTGGATACTTTTCAAATAGGGAAATGCAATTGCTACTTAACAAATAATCACAATATATTTTTTTTTTTCTGAGAAGGGTCTTACTGTGTCACCCAGGTGGAAGAGCAAGTCTCACAATCTTGGCGCACTGCAACCTCTGCCTCTTGGGCTCAAGCAATCCTCCCACCTCAGCCTCCCAAATAGCTGGGACTACAGGCACATGCCACCACGCCTGGCTAACTTTTGTTTAGATGGGGTTTCACCACATTGCCCAACCTGGTCTCAAACTCTTAAGCTCAAGCCATCTCCCACCTCAGCTTCCCGAAGTGCTGGGATTACAGGCATGAGCCACCATGCCCAACCCAAGATTATTTTTATAGTATTTACTATGTATCTGGCATTCTAATAGTACCTTACATACCTCAACTCATTTAATCTTTACAAGTCTAGGAAGCAGCTTACTTTTATTTGTTTATTGTCACTTGTAAAGAATTTAAGTAACTTCCCCAAGTTACAAAGCCAGGAAGTAGCTGTCAACCTAAATAACAAATAATAGACTTTTTTTTTTTTTTTTGCCTCTAAAAATAATGATGTTTATTTGGGAATGGGTATTGCAATGGGAAGACACATGCCATAGTAAATGAGCTGTGTTCAGGGAAGTAAAGGAAGACAAAGGTTTTTAAAAGGAAAAATAAAAAGGACTGCATAATTGTTTTGAGATAATTATCCTCGGCTGCAAAAATCAACAAATGTGGTACCAGTCCAAGCCTGAACAGACAGTTGCTGGGCAGATGTCCTTGCACAAGTATTTTGTCTGTTGTAAGGTTGCAATGGCTTTTGTGCAAGATTGTGATGTTTGCAGAGTCTTTTGTGATAATTCTTGTTATCAGTCATTTATGCAAGAAAACCCTCCCTGCCTGGTCTTCCCTGGCTCTATTTGCCAGGTTTTAAAAATTTGTTATTTTATTTTTTAACACAAGTGATTCCAATCTGAGTCTGTCAACTTTAACCTGGGAGAGCTGAGATTTAAAGTTGAGCCACCTGACTCAAAGCCTGTGTGCTTAAACACCAAGCCACGTAACCCCTTAGCATGTGGCTCTGAGATGTCTTTTGACATTTAAAATGGTTCTCGGGCTTGAAAGTGTTGGAAATCACCAGTGCTTGAAGAATACGGTCAGTCATTTATAGGAAGGATAGTAGAAAAGGCAATTCATTCTAAAATACATTATGGTTGGACAGAAGGGATTCTCATGTGTACTGCCCACAAGAATCAAAAGCTTGGGCTTTGGATCGTGGGTGGAAGATGGAATGACGGGATGAGGGCCCAGCACAATTCATCTCCAGATCCCAAAGTGTCTATCTGTAGAAGCCCCTTTAAGGTCATTTAGGCTGACTGACTGTGCCATGGACAGTGTGGTAACCTCTGTGACCTGCACGTACACCCTGATGAGTTCCTGAAACTACAAAGTCTGAAGTAACTGGAAAACCACAAAAAAGGGAAGAATGACGAACCCCTGAGGTGCCCAATTAACTTTGAGACATTCTTCTATTGTTCCTTATTCCCACCTCAACTAAGGCAACTGGACTTTATAACTGATCTTGGTCAACCTCGTGGCTCAAGACCCTATGACCCCTCCCAGCTTGCAAAAACCGCTCTGATCTGTAACTTTGGTGACTTTCCACTGCCTACCCCAAACTTGTAAAACCAACTCCTATCTCACCGTAAACAGCCACGTTGCTCACACAAAGCCTGTTTGGGGGGTGTCTCTTCATTCAGAGCATGCGTTTAACAGCCCCTGCTCTGAGTCTCCTGTTGGAACTCACTAGGCAGACTGACCCAATGATGGCAGGCGGATGGGATGAATGACTTACCGGCCGGGGCAGGCTGTACTGATACATTTCTGGGCGGTAGGTCGGCACCCACTGCACCCCGGCCCTGGGCCGCGTCATGGTCCCAGGAGCGCTGGTCACCACCTCCGAGTAGGGCAGGTGCTGGGCTGAGCCGTAGGCTTCTTGGTGCCGGCTCTGGCCTGCATGGCCCGCGGACGCCAGGCTGAAGGCTTCCTCCAGCAGCATGTGCATCTGCTGCCTGACCTCATCGATAGACGGCTGGGAGCTCAGCGTGGAGGTCTCCGAGTGGCCTTTCACCTGCCGAGACCTGGAATAGCCCCGGGGCTCATGAACTCTGTCAATATTGGTTTCCTCTATGATTTCAGGCTCAGTCTGTGGGAGGAAACAGAGCCCATTGATGTGTTAATTAACTTTCCTTCTCATGAAGGTGCTCTGCAACTTCCTCTAAAACATGCACTCGGACAGGTGCTAGTATGCAGCTGTGCTAATTTAAAGTATAACCTATGTGGCCTATCCAGGAATTCACACTGCTGGAGTAGTCGCCAGCGCTCTATCAGGAAGGCCACTCTGGCTATCCAATGCTGCAGGCTCTGCTAGTTAGCATAACAGACATTAGAAATGGCTTTCATTGATAATATTAATGGTACTTTCTAAAATATTTTAGAGACATTCCCCACCCTTATGCCTTTGGGTGTAAGACCCTGGAATGTCTTGTAATCTATCTATACCCTGAGGGGTAGCATGCTAGAAACTCACTCCCTAAATGGTCCTGTGCCCAGACATTGGTTAAGGAAGTGCTGGCTGCCTGATGCTGCTTATCAGAGAGAATAACAAAATCCTGCTTCCAGATCTTAAAGCATGGTGTGCAATCAGAAGCTCTGGGGATGAGGCCCAGCAATCTGTGCTTTAATAAGCCCTCCAGGAGATTCCCATGCCCATTCAAGTTTGTAATCCACTGATCTAGAACATTCTCCTGCCTTTCTTCACTGAACCTTTCGTCCAGGGAGCAGCTTCAGTACCAAGGTGGGCAGAGAGCTGGGACTTCACCAGTTTCCAGAGCTGGCTGCATAGACGGTCTCATGCTTGCCTGCTAATGAATGCTTGCTTCATAAGCGCCTGCTTTCTTGCTCTGAGGCTTCTCTGCCATCATTAGGTGGGGATGCCTGAACAAATTTATTCCACCAGTCTGGATATGTGCGAATCTCAGAGTGCAAGAACATAAAAGGGAAGAGATAAGGAGGTTGCTGCCTTGTGGCGGACGCCACAGCAACAGCCAGAAAGAAAAGGTGCACAGAGAAGATAAAAGACAGGGTGTTCAAAACATTCCAACCAGGAAAGTTACTTTAACTTTCTGTTGTTTCCATTTCCTCGTCTGTAAAATAAGGATACTTCCTCAAAGGCTTTTATAAGAATTAAATAAATGTACATCTAAAGATTTTAGAATAGTAGCACACAGTAAAAACAATACTAGTTGCTATCATCATTATAATAATCATTATTACTTCATTCAACTGCACATAGTTCTCATGTAATTACTACGTATAAAGCACTTGGATGCATAAAATAAGCACAGCAATAAATGTCATGAGGAAATTCATCCATAATGGGGAGTCCTTCCCTCCTAAAGTACTACACATGAAGGTCATAACTGTTACATTTCACTTTTTTATTTTTAGCATTAACACATGCTCATTAGAGAAGAAAGTGAAAATACAGAAAGTACAGAAAAATTATACATTTCTTTTAATCTTACCTCCTAGAGTTAGGACTTGGCAAAAGTTCAAGATCAAAAGTGAGGTTTTTCTATCAGTCTCTAAGTCTAGATTTATAAACAAACAGCTACGGTAAGTAAATTATTGTACTATTTTTATACCAGTGAAAGCAAGGATAGATTCTGTGGTAGAATGTATGTATAGATTCTGGGGTAGAATGAGTATGCAAAAGCATAGTCCTTAGCAACATCTCCTACTCCCACTGCCCGAAGAGCCCTGGGATGGTGCAGTACTGGGGGTGAGTTCTCTGAGTAAAGTTCTCTGAGTCACATATATGTGATGTTGATATATATATGTTGATATATATCAACAAACATCTACAGTAAGTAATTTATACTATTTTTTATGTGTATATATACACACATACACACACACACATATGTAAGTGCTGCCTTTGCTGGGGAGGTAGAGACTTTTTCTCCAGGCTCCCACAGCTACTGACCCCATGACCCCCCAATGGAGGTCAACCTCTGCTCCCCCCATAAGGTTTCTATTCTGCATGGGGAGTTCTCTTTAATTGGAAGGCCCAAGTATGCTCTCAACAGGCTTGATCAGACCACCAATTATCTCTTGAGAGCTACAGATAGAAACAAGACTAGCTCTCATCAGACCCAGGCTTCCTGTCATCACACTTGGATTTGCTTAAAGTGTGACTACCCCAAGCCTGGATATTCCCTGAGTCCATTTCACCTCTGTTTCTCAGGAGCCTAGCACAGGCACTTGGCATTCAATCTAGCTTTGTGAACTTAAACTGAAATAAATTCTGTCCAATTCCCCATGTGGTAGAAGTTGAGGTTAAGATAAAAGGCCCACTTTCCCTAACATATTTCTTCCAACGCTAATGAGTTGCAGGACAATAAGAAGTCGCAGGAGCTCCCTAAGCCTCAGGTGCCTCATCTGTAAAATGGGAGAGTTGAACTACTGATCTGACATTTACATTTCTTGGACTCTACTTGCTCTAGGAGATGCCATACTCCTCCTATTAACATCATCTTTGGGGGAATCTGACATCTACTCATGAAGGGAAACATCCCCTGCACCTCCCTCCTCCCCTAAAACATATGAGTAGTGATAAGTCCTTTTGCTTAACAATTATTGTTTTCAACCCTGTACTAGTCCCTGGGTTGGGGGTGGTGGATACAATAATTAATAGGATAGTGACCCAGCCCTCAAGGAGCTTCCAGTCTATAGGGGAAAACAAATAATAAATAATAAACAAATGCACGAATCTCAGAGTGCAAGAACACAAAAGGGAAGAGATAAGGGACTGCCAAGGTGATATGGGAAGGTTGCTGCCTGTATAATAAATATTAGCAGCTAATATTTATTAACAGCTTATATGCCAGGCACTGTTTTAAGGACTTTATACATTCTGGCTCTTTTCATCCTTACAAGAACTTATGAAGTAACAACTATGAATATTCCCACTTTACAGACGAAGAAATTAAGGCACTGAAAGACAAACATGCTGCCCATGATTAGCAGGGCTGAGATGTGAACATCGAAAGTTTGATTCCAGCACCTAAGCTCTTACACACTGTGTGTGTGTGTGTGTGTGTGTATGTGTGTGTGTGTATATATATATATATATATATATACACACACACACACAGATCCATTACCATACTACAGCTGTGGGCTGTGACAGAGTCCAACAAATTTCTGTGATCAGAAAAGAAAATACTTATTGAGATAATCTACCTTATAGATTACTATAAGGATGAAAAGCATCAATATATAAATACAAAGCACTCACAGTATCTGGCACATAAGCATTTATTTAATAAATGTTAGCTGCAATTATTGTTGCTGTTATCTGTCTCCTCCCACAGACTGGGAGCTCCTTTAGGGTTGGGTCAGTGTCTTATTAATCACTGCATTCACAGCCCCCAATCCATGATCCTGCCCAGAAGCGAAGCTGTAATTGTCTGTTCAGTGAACAAACATAGTAGGTGCTCAGTGGACTTGCAGACCTATGATGTGCCAACCCTGTGCCGGCTTTTCCACGTGGGTTTCCTCACTCAGCCTCTCAGAGCTCCGCAGTTGTGTCCATTTTCACATAAGAGATATCACATCTACTGGCTGAACTTGCCCTAAACCCTTCTCCCTCAATGGCACATTTCTGAAAATGGCTTTTGCTTTTATTTGACAAAAGAGGGAAGACAGGAATAAAGACAAACCTCTGAGTGTTGGCTGACAGTTAGCTTGGGTTAGGCCCATATCTGGGACAGAGAATATATTTTTGAACCTCTTTAACTTGGAATGGACCATACTTGCTTCTCTGACTTCCTATTCTTGAAAAGCTCTGAGAAACTCATTTTTTCAAAAAGCGATTTTTATAAATTAATCAAGATATACTTCAATAAAAATTCTAAAAATGTTCATCAAGGAATGTCTGTTCATGGTAGGAAATTAGAAAACACAGATAAGCAAAAGGAAGAAAATTAAAATCTACTCTAATCCGATCACCAGAAATAACTACTGTTAACATTTTGACCTCCATGCATGTCCTTCCAGCTGTTTTCTACGCATATGAAATAGGATGAGGATTATGAACACTGGAGCACTGCCAGTGCCCTCCCCACTGCCCCAGGCCACTAAAGAGAGTGTGGGCTTGACCCAGGTCAGTTTCTCCCTCTTCCACGTCCAAGGAGGGCCCACACTTTGCCACATGTGTGTGTGATGAAGACCAGGAAGAGGAGATGGGCAGTGAGAGTCAGAAGAGGTGTGGGCTGCAGGATTTATAGTGGGATTTTCAAGAGAGGTGCAGAAGCAGCTGTGGCATGTGAATGGGAGAGGAATTAAGGGAATTTAGAAAATTTTACAGAGCATGATGTATCTGCCTTCTCACATACAAAAATGTAAGTAAAGGAGTACAGGTATTTTAAAATTACTTTTGATGGCAAGGTTCTTTTGCCTTAGATACTCTCTCAGACTGAGCTGTTTGGGTCATGATTTTATAAACAATACACACACACACACACATATGTGTAGGCATATATATATATGTATACACACATATACACAGGCATATATATATGCACACATATAGAAGGTTTTTAAAAATGACATCAATATTTTTGAAGTCTTTTAAATTCAACAACATTGTAAACAAGTAGCTCTGTCAATAAATGTATGTATAAAGAATAATTTTAATGATTTCATAGCATTCTAATAAATGGAGTTTTTAGGCTACTATATATTTAACAGTCCACTATTTTAGGTGTTTTCCTAATATCTTACTATATGAACAAAGCTGGAACAAGTATCTTTGTGATTAGAACTTTGCATATATGACTGGGCGCGGTGGCTCACGCCTATAATATCAGCACTTTGGGAGGCCAAGGCGGGAGGATCACTTGAGGTCAGGAGTTCAAGACCAGCCTGGCCAACATGATGAAATGCCACCTCTACTAAAAATACAAAAATTAGCCAGACTAATGCCTTAATCCCAGCTATTCTGGAGGCTGAGGCAGGAGAATCACTTGAGCCCAGAAGGCAGAGGCTGCAGTGAGCCAAGATCACATCACTGCACTCCAGCCTGGGTGACAGATCAAGACTCCGTCTCAAAAATAATAAAAAAAACTTTGCATATAATCATGAGTTATTCCTTAGGTTAAATTTCTAGGAGATTTGCCAGGTGAGAGGATATGCATGTAATTATGATTTTGGAGAGTTACGGTATATCAAAACTCAGCAGCAAAGGCCACAGTATTTAGAAGACATTTAAGCCATTCCTCCTCCACACATGAGCCTCTAGTCTTGTACTTCATGGTGGCCACTGGATAGAGTAAGCACCTGCAATTCTTTTAATGTTTTTTTTAAAATAAGCAAACCAGTCCAACACATCTAGGATGGTGCACACAGTGGCTAAGTACCCACATGACTTCACCCTCTCTTTGAAACACCATGAGAACAACCTTGAAGGAAATTATAGCCCTGCTGAGAACTCCAAGTATCTTCTTCCTAAAATATTCCAAAACAATTTGTCCTAATGTCTGGTTCTGGGGTAACTTCTGTAGCTTTAAGTCTTATTCAAAATTAAAACTAGTATCCTATCAGACAACTAATGGAAGGACAAGCTGCCAACTACAAGAAAATATTAGGATTTGTATCCACAACATATAAATAGTTCCTACAAATGAATAACAAAAAGACAAGCAACTCAATTTAGAAATTGGGCAAAAGGCTAGAAAAGATACCTCAATGACACATAAATGTCCAATAAACACATGCAAAGATGACACATAAATGTCCAATAATCACATGGAAAGGTGATCAACATCATTAGTAATAAGGAAATTATATCATTTCATACTTGGCAGAATGGCTGAAATGAAAAAGATTAATAATGACAAATGTTGATGAGGTTGAAGACTAGAATTAGAACTGTTATACTGCTAATGGGAGGGACAACTGTGCAAAACCTCTGTAAATTTGACTATAGTTTCTTAAACATATACCTACCCTATGACCAAGAAATTCCACTCCTACATATTTATCCAAGATAAATGAAAACACATGTTAAGAGAACACATGAAAACGTTTATGGCAGTTTCTTTTTATACTAGCTTCCAACTGGAAGCAATCCAAATGTCCAACAATAGGATAATGGATAAATAGTATTATATTTATACAATGGAACAGTACCCAGTAAAAAAGCGAATAAACTACTCATACATGCAATAACACAGATGAATCTTTAGTGAAAGAAGTCAGACACAAAAGAGTACTTATTGAATAAATCCATTTATATAAAGTTCAAGAACAGGCAAAACTATAGTGGTTGATATCAGACAAGAGGTTGCCTATGAGTGAACTGAATATTGACCAAAAAAAAGTGAGGGAGTTTTCTGGGAGTGATGAAAATATTTCATATTTTCATTGGCCTGGTGGTCATAAGGGTATACACATTTGTCAAAGCTCATCACATTGTAAACTAACAACCTGTACATTTTTACCATATGTCAATTTTCCCATAATAAAAGAAAAAAAAATGGGCTGACACAGCTAGCTTGATGGGGATGGTCAGGGAAAGCTGCTCTGAGGATGTGACATTTTTCAGACCTGAAGGAGGAGAAGAGGGTGCCCATGTGATGGTCGTAGGAAAGCTTATGAAAAAGCCCAGAGGTGAGAGAGAGTTCGTAGTGTTTGAGAAAAGGAAAGGACTGTTACTGAATGAACTGTGTCCCCCACAACACTTTTATGTTGAAGTCCTAACTCCCAGCATCTCAGAATGTGACTATATTTGGAGGTGGGGCCTTCACAGAGGTCATCAAGTTAAATGAGGTCATTAGAGTGGAACTTTGGGTCAAAAGGACTGATCCTTCTAAAGAGGAGGAAATCTGGACACAGTATTTACAAAGAAAAATTGACATGAAGGCTCAGGGAAGAGATGGCCTTTAATGAACTCAGGAAAGAGATCTGGAACGCATCCTTCCCTCATGGCTTTCAGAAGAAACCAACTCTATCAACACTTTGATCTAGAACTTGTAACCTCCAGAACTGTGAGAAAATAAACGTCTGTTTAAGCGATGCCACCCAACCTGTGCCCTAGCAAACTAATACATGGACCTTGTGGCTGAAGCCCTAATTGTCAGGAGATGGGGCTAGAGAGGAAGGCGGGGGCCAGATCACACAGGGTCTTAAAGGCCATGGTAAGAAGGCTTGACTGCTGTCAAAGGACAATGGGAAACTAATGAAGAATTTTAAGCAGGGAAGAAATGTGATTGAAATTTATGGGAGGCCAATCAGGAACCACTTGCTTGTGGCTCTCACTGTAACCCAGGCAAGAAGAGATGGCAGGGCCTGGAATAGGATGGTCGTGGACAGCCCAGGTGTGAATGAGTTCAAGGTGTATTTTGGAAGAGAACTGGCAGAAATGCTGATAGATTAGATGCGAGGGCAAAGGAAAGGAAGGAGCTGAAGCCAAGACTCTTTACCAACAAGAAGAACTGTGTTATACGAGTCTCCTTAATGGTCTCTGAGCTCCCCAAGCATATCTGGGCCCTTCCACTTGCTGTGCTTTCTGCCTGGAAAGCTATTCCCCTGAGGCCAGCATGCCAGGCTCCCTCATTTTAGGACTCTGCTCAAAAGTCATCTCCCTGGAGAGCCCTGCCCTGCCCAAGCTATTCAGAGAAGCTCCTGTTACTCTCCACCGCCTTCCCTGCGTTATGTTCCTTCAGAGCCTCCCTGACACCGTGCTGTGCATCTATGTGCTTGGGTGTTTACTGTCGGTTCTCCCTAGTATAATATGTTAGTCTCCCTTATCCTCAGGGAAAATGTTCCAAGACCCTCACTGGATGCCTGAAATCGTGGAGAGTAATGAATCCTATATACATGGTATTTTTTTCTCATACAAACCTATAATAAATAATTATAAATAAATAATTTATAATTTAGGCACAGTAAGAAATTAACAATAGCTAATAATAAAATAGAACAATTATAACAATGCACTGTTCACAATTTCATGGGCAGAAGATTCATTCTTGGCTGGGCATGCCTGTAATCCCAACACTTTTATGGAAGGTTGAGGCTGGCGGATCACTTGAGGTCAGGAGTTCGACACCAGCCTGGCCAACACAGTGAAACCCTGTCTCTATTAAAAAGGCAAAAATCAGCCAGGCGTGGTGGTACATGCCTGTAATCCCAGCTACTCGGGAGGCAGATGCACGAAAGTCATTTGAACGCAGGAGGCAGAGGCTGCAGTGAGCCGTGATCACGCCGCTGCACTCCAGCCTGGGTGACAGAGCGAGACTTTGCCTCAAAAAAAGAAAATTCATTGCTACCAGAGATTTTAGCAACCTCAGCATACAAAGTTTTCTTCTTTCTTTACTAAGTCAGCAACTTTCACCTTTTCAAGGAAGCACTAGACAGCTTTTCTTTGTCATATCCGAATTGCATTACCACTTTCGCCCTTTGGAGCCACCATTAAGTAAAATAAATATTACCTGAACACAAGCACTGCCATACTGTGGGAGTGGTTGTCTGAATAGCTGCTGTATGACTAACTAACTGACAGCTGGGTAGCACTGACAGCTGTTATCCTTACTGGCCAGGATAAGCTGGACAAAGGGAAGACTCGTGTCCTGGGTGGGATGGAGTGAGACAGCATAAGACCTCATTACACTACTCAGAATAGCACGCAGTTTAAAACAAATACATTGTTTATCTTTGGAATTTCCCATTTAATCTTTTCAGACCATAGTTGACTGCTGGTAACGGAAACCAGGATAAGCGGTGACTACTGGATAAGCCCCATGAGGGAAGGGACTTTGTCACGTTTCCTGCTGTATTCCAGAATGGTGTATGGTAGAACCTGAATAAATACTCATTGAATGAATGACTGGAAATGAGTCTTAAAAGTCTGGCAAATTCCTGCTTAAAAGTCTTCAATAGTTAAAGTTACTTCTAGCTAGATGCTATGGCTCACACCTGTAATCTCAGCACTTTGGGAGGCCGAGGCGGATGAGTCATGAGGTCAGGAGTTTGAGACCAGCCTGACCAACGTGGTGAAACCCCGTCTCTACTGAATATACAAAAATTAGCCGGGCGTGGTGGCACATGCCTATAATCCCAGCTACTCAGGAGGCTAAGGCAGGAGAATCACTCGATCCCAGGAGGTGGAGGTTGCAGTGAGCCAAGATTGTGCCACTGCACTCCAGCCTGAGCAACACGAGCGAAACTCTGTCTCAAAAACAAACAAGACATTTCCTTGCGTCTAACATGAAGGAAGCAGTTTTATCTAGAATGGCCTTAACCAAGAGAAATAAAGGACTCTTGAGGCCACTTATTCTAGAATTTCTTGAGTTATGAGCCCCAAAGTGAACAGGGGTTTTATAAGCCCACTCCTTCCTGGACACACAAGTGGGTGTAACATCACTTTGCCCCACCTTGGTACTTCATTACGGAAGCACAACAATTTGAAGCCCCTCTCCAAAGCCTGCCTCAAGGCCCTGATTTTCAGCTCAGTGTCAGTTGCAGCTCCATCCTGCAAGAACAGATTCTGAACAAATTATGCAACTTCATGGCAAGGGCCCAAAGACCGAGTGGGGGTTTCAGCTTCAGCAAGATGAATTCCTGGGCCATCTGGCCATGATGAAATGTATCTGGCTTCATGTCCATTTTTCTTTCCACCAATCGGTGTCCTTTGGGCCACGCAGAACAGTGCCACTTCTCCCCATTTAATGCCTCCTCTGCCCACTGCAAGTGCTGCCTGTTACTGAGGAAGCAGCGACATATTTAGAATGTTGCTTCTGGAAACCACATTTCAGGGAGTTCGCACTTCACCAGGTGGGAAGAAGACCACGATGGTGCAGGAGCAGAGAGACCTTTGCAGGCGTTTCCTAATGAGCCTGCATCCTGGAAGCTTTTCTAATAGTAAAGTGAGGTTGGTTCCCCTCAGAACAGGCAGCAAGGTTCAGAATAATGACTTGGTGACTTTTCTGCAAAGGCGTGCAAACAGAATTTTTTTAAAAATTTCATCAAAATTTCAAATTTTTATTCTGATGGCCTTTCCAAAGGATGATCTACAGTCACTCCAGGGTTATGGAGATGTGAAGTCAGTATGTTGTTTCTGTGTTTCAGGTGAGTAGAAAAGACATTAAAGGGTCTCTCATAGACTTCTAAGGAAATAGAGACATCCTCCTTTTAAAAAAAAAAACCTTTCAAAGAGTGATCCACAATCAGAGTCTCCACGGAGACTGTGAAGATGGGATAGGCAAGGATAAAGAAGGTGCTCCAATGCTCTCAGCATTACTCACTGCCCCCAAAGCAAACCATCTTCTCCCTGTAGCAGACGTCTCAGGAGCCAGCTTGACTTCCTGTCTTTCTTCCCCAGGAACGTGATAGAGCAGGGGCACTTTGATTATGGAGCAGGCCACAAGATCCAATCGCCTTGAGTTGCAACCACTATCCCACCCTGTGTTTGCAAAAACATTACCTTAAAGGTCATCTCTGGAAGTGTGGCCTTGTGCTAGGGCAAGCAGGGAGAGGTCCCAGGCACCCTTCACAAAGCCTATCTGTAGTCTGGTCATGCCACAGAGAAAGGCACCCTTGGAGGAGTACAGTCCTCTCTTTGGTGTGTGACACAATTCAGTGCAATAAGTGCAGTCTGGGTGTGGTGGCTCATGCCTGTAATCCCAGCACTTTGGGAGGCCGAGGTAGGTGGATCACTTGAGGTCAGGAATTCCAGACCAGCCTGGCCAACATGGTGAAACTCTGCCTCTACTGAAATATAAAAATTAGCCAGACGTGGTGGTGCATGCGTGTAATCCCAGCTACCCAGGAGGCGGAGGCAGGAGAATTGCTTGAACCTGGGAGGCGGAGGTTGCAGTGTGCTGAGATTGTGCCGTTGCACTCCAGCCTGGGTGGCAGAGCGAGACTCCATTTCAAAACAACAACAAAAACAGAGTAGTAAGTGCTAGAAAAGAAAATAAACAGGAAAAGAAGAGTATCGCCCTCTCCCTCCTGGGGCGTTAAAATAGCTAACGTTCACTGCCTGTTTTCTACATGCTTTGTCTGCATTAACTCATTTTATTCTCACAACATCCTCATAAAGTAGGCACCACTGGTATCCCCATTTTACAGATGAGGAAACTAAAGTGCAGATAAGTAGGTAACTGGCCTAACTTCACGTAGCTCGTAAGTAGCCTAGCTCCAGAGGCTATGAGCACAGCCCCTACATGGTACTACCTGTGAACTTTGAGAATATATAAACCACAGTCATAATTAAGAACACCTCTTAAAAAGAAATCAACCTGAAAGTAAGAATATTAAGCATGGCTTTCTCTTGTGGAAAGCTAATTCGCTTTTTGCTTTCTAGGTGAGTCATTACATGCTTTTTCTCATCGTAGCTGAGCTGGCACAGCAGGGAGCAAGGAGACTGCGAGGCTGTCTTCGTGAGTCAGCACTAATCCATCACAAACAGGCTCTCCCCGCCATCCCCTCAAGTCTGCCCTTTCTCCTCTTCAGCTCTTGAAAAAAAACAGATGCACAAAACCCCTGTCACTCTTCCTGTGTCCAAAATACGAACCTCTGACTGTAGCCTGGATTTCCTGAGCCCACAGTGAATAGTAGTCATTATACAACACCATGATTATCTTCAGGAAGGGCCAACCAAAGACGTCAACAGGGCTGGGTGTGGTGGCTCATGCCTGTCATCCCAGCACTATGGGCTGCTGAGGCGGGCAGATCACCTGAGGTCAGGAGTTCAAGACCAGCCTGGCTAATATGATGAAACCCCATCTCTACAAAAAAAAAAAAAATTGCCAGGCATGTGGCAGACACCTGTAATCCCAGCTACCTGGGAGGCTCAGATGGCAGAATCACTTGAACCTGGGAGGTGGAGGTTGCAGTGAGTTGAGACCACACCACTGCACTCCAGCCTGGGCAACAAGAATGAATCTCTGTCTCAAAAAAACAAAAAAAGATGACAACAGGCTGAAACTGGAGGGAAGAGTGACATGGAAGAGACTGTTGTTGGGTGTGCTCCTTAAAATACTCAATATGGTGCTCACATTTATAATGCCAGCACTTTGGGAGGCTGAGGTGGGAGAATTGCTCAAAGCCAATTTAAAAATTAGCCAGGTACGGTGTCACTCCTGTAGTCCTAGCTGGCTGGGAGGTTGAGGAGGGAGGATCACCTGAGCCCAGGAAGTTGGGGCTGCAGTGCGCTATGATTGTGCCACCATACTCCAGCCTGGGCAGCAGAGCAAGGCCTGTCTCTCTGAATAAAAAGTCCAACTACAAGTGTTCTTCAAGCAGCAGGTACTGTAGCAGGCACTGTGATGGCCTCAGCACCCACCTGCTTCTCTCCCTGTGTCTCAGCCAAGGGAGCTGACTGGGACTAAGCTGCCCCAGCTCCATCCATGAGGCCTGACCAGATTAAATTAATCAGGGAAATCTCCTTGTATCCATTGCTACAGTGATTCATGCAGGGGTGGACACTTGGCATATGACAACTCAGTCAGAGTAAAGCCCATACGCCTTGTTTTGAGGTTGGGAAAAGAGAATTCCCTCTTGTACTGGTGTGCACAGGATGTAGATATGAGGCCTGGGATTTCTTACCAGAGTCCACCTGCGGATACGGCCAACCCACAGGGGAGCACAGAGCTGTGTATAATGCGGAGGGACATGGGCCCCAACCAAACCATGCTTGGATTTACTGTAAACAACTCGTCCTGTTCATGTTTTAAGACGGTTTAAGTTAGGGTTTCTGTTGCTTTCGCCAAAGCATGTTAGTGAATAACCACCATTCACAGTGAACTCCAAATGGCAATGGGCATCTGCCTATGGTTTTGATATTTGGTCAAAGCTAACATTTACTTGGCTCAGAGCCAGAAACAAGTCTCAGCTCAGGCATCACCTCTTCTGGTTGACACACCCGTTTGTTCATTTGCCCAACTAACAGAGACACGGCATCTACTTACTATGTGCCAGTCCCGATTCCGAGTGCTGAGGTTTCAAGGATAAATAAAACATGACTCCTGTCCTTGAGGAGTTGCATGGGGAAATAATACAAGTAGACCAACTAATGAAGCTGGGGGTGAGGGCTTTGATTGGGGTGAGTATCAGGGGCTACTGGAACATAAAGGAGGAGCCCATACGCATTGGGGCCAGGAAAAGATGTTGCGGAAGGTCGTGTTTAAACCAAGTTCCGAAAGCATTGGCTAGGTTGGCAGTTCTCAGCCAGGAGTAGGTTTGCCCACCAGAGGACATCTGCAATGCCTGGAGACATTTTTGGTTGTCATAGCTGGGAGGAGCTTCCGGCAGCTCATCCATGGGTAGAGGCCAGGGTTGCTGCTAAACATCCTATAAAGCACAGGACAGTGCACCGTATGAAGCACTCTGCAGCCCTAAGTGTTGACAGTGAGGAGACTGAGCAGCCTTGGTCTGGATGAAGCTGGTGGGAAGGGAGATTCCAGGCAGAGTGATGCACATGTGCAAAGAGCTGGAGATGGGAAACAATAGGACAAGTTTGGGGAAGGTGTTTGGGCTGGAGCCAAGCGGGGAGGTTAAGGAGAGATAGGCATCAGCTAGAAAGACATATCTGGGCAAGCCAGAGCAGAAAAGTCCTGAGCTGGGAGCTTAGAGTCTGAGTTTTATCCCCAAAGCTACAGAGAGCTCCTGGAGGATTTTGAACAAGAGTGTGTGTTTTAGATGGATTTCCCCACAGCTGTCTGGCAGCTTCAGCAGTGCTAAGTAATCGAGACTGTACTGAGTGGTGGCTGTGGGACAGACAGGAAGGAACAAACCTTCAGGGGCACTCCCTCTGCCCATCTAAGTTCATGGCCACAGCCTATTGCCTGTGCCCCTACCTCTCTCCTCCATAGTGTGTAATTACCTGGACATGCATCTTTCCCTTCTCCACAGAGCCTCACACAGATAGGTACAGTGGAAACTCATATAAGCGTTTGTGCTAAGCTAATGCCAGCCAGCAGAGTAGGTAAAAATCATGTAGAGAAAAGCCCTTGAAAATCTCTTAAATCATCCATTTTAGTGTAGCATATGTGGCCCTGTGCATACACCTTATAGGGTCATGGGGAAAAATAAACATATAATCTTTAATGTACAATATAAACAAAATACATGTAAAAGCTAGTTTCTTAGCTTTAATTTTTTTTCCTTTTCCTTTCAGGGCTCGTATTACTGAATTTATGTATATTAAGTGCACATATGCTGCCATGGTTCCAATGCACTCATTAAATGTCTGCTAGAAGAAATAAAAGATTTGGCAATTCCCGGGGGGTGTTTACATTTGTCCTCTGGCCTCCAGCTCCTGCAGGGTCTTGGCGCACGTAGGTGGGCCAGGTGCACATAGGATTGTAAGGAACTAGTGGACTCCGAGCCATGCTGCTCAGGACTAGAAGATGGATTCCCCCAGCTGCTGGGCACTCTGCCAGCTGTCAGCCCTCAGATGTCAGATCTCACTGGAAATTGGCCTTGGCTAAAGAGAACAGCCTCACTCAAGGACATCCAGTGACCAGTCCACTCTAGAGTACATATGCACAGCCGCTTCCCAAACTCGAGACAACTCTGCAGGGCCATCTGAGCTGCACAGCCTCCACGGGGTCAGCCGAGGCCTTGTAGTGTCTGTACCACAACCCAACTTTTTTTTTAGATGGAATCTCACTCTGCCACCAAGGCTGGAGTGCACTGGCACAATCTCGGCTCATTGCAACCTCCACCTACTGGGTTCAAGTGATTCTCCTGCCTCAGCCTCCTGAGTAGCTGGGACTACAGGTGCACATCACCATGTCCAGCTAATTTTTGTATTTTTAGTAGAGAGGGGTTTCACCATTTTGGCCAGGTGAACTCCTAACCTCATGATCCATCTGCCTCAGCCTCCCAAAGTGCTGGGATTACAAGCATGAGGCACTACGTCCCGCCACCATAGCCCAACTTTTAAATCTGCCTAAACCTGCTCCCTCTTCTCCCCAACAGTATATCTAGAGCATTTTGGTCTGAAAGAAGTGGCTGCCCTAGGTCAAGAGGGTAAGAGGTCTCAGAGTCCGGGAAAAACGAGGTACCAAGAATAGGAGCAGACAGGGTCCAGAATGCAAGGGATCAGAGAGAAGATGCAGGCAGATAGTACTTGAGTGCCACTCACAGAAGGGAAGTTGTTTATCTCCTGCCCAGTGGGAAGTTGCCTACATGAGAGGAAAATTCTTGGCCTGCAGGGGAAGCCTGGCTCTGAAGGAGGTCACTAGGCCATCCTGAAACCCCTCCATCTCCCTCCCAAACCTTCCAACAAGCACCCCACCTCCCATTCCCCACTTACTGAGTGGCCTCCATCACTGTGGGGTTGATAGGTATCTTTCTGGGCAGCCACCAACCTGGTGAGATCTGGACTTTACCTAAAGACTCCCTTTACCCTCCAACACCTCCATCTCTTTGCCTCAGGTTCTCTCAGGGAGCCTGATTTCCCATGAGCAGATATTTCCCTTGGATTAGAAGCCCCTGTTAAAATAGAATGTACTGTAAATTAAGTCGAGGTAATGTATCAAGTCAGGGTAATTATAGCTTGTATTAGCTGGCAGAGGTAGGAGAAGGAAATGAAAGGCTGAGATGGTGGGGGGCTATGGAAGAAAGTTTTGGGTGAGATGCTAAGGTGGTGATGGTAGTGGGGTCAACACAGGAGTGTCTAGTTCAGGGGGGCAACAAGCAGGTTGCTTCTAGAATGAAGGACAAAATCCCAAATCCAACCAACTGCTTCCCAGTGGAGCCAAGGGCAGGCTATACCCTTAATAGGGACCACTCCATTATGCAGCACCAGGGCATTCTCGTGCTTGGCCGTGGTCTCTGACTATTATGCCGAAGCCGTCAGATGCTGGGGCAGGGGTGGGAAGTGGGCGGGCAGAAAGGATTTCCATTAATCAGAGGATTACAAATTTACCTAGGAGGTCCCAGACTTGCCATAAGCTTTGTGAGCAGTCAGGGGTTTCCCAGATAATATTTCCTTTTTCTACAAATAGAACTCATCAAAACAACCATTTCAATTCCTTCGTCTCCTTCCAGTAACCACTGCTCACCTGTAACAAAGGAAGCTGGCTGCATCATCAGCCTACAGGCTTGACATCAGACAACGCGCCCACGCCTTCTTCAGCAGGCTGCTGTGGACGGAGCTCTGAGAAATGGGTACATTGCCTCCTTTGTAACATACTTTTATCCACTAGTTGCCCCAACTGCTTCCTGAGTATGGCCCTGCCTGGTAATGTTTCTCTCCTCTTGCTTTTACCTGGTGCCTGCAGTGGAGGTAATGGACAGGCAACCTCATTGCAATGTGCATTCCTGTACTGTAGAGGCTGAACGGCTAACTTATATCTCCAGGCCTTCCAGGAGGCTGTGGCTGCGAATAAGACTTTGGTCCTGTCAGTCAGATGCACTTGTGTGCACTTTGGACAGAGGAAATGGGGCAGACCCACCTTTCTGCTGCCTTGGCTGCTGAAAGCTGGTTTGCTGCGCACTGGAGTCCTTAACCCCGGATCTGTGGGGCTCCCTCATTCCTGGATCATGCTACGACCGTGTTTTCTTAACCTTGGTGTTCCAAGCCAGGCTGCTTCTCCACCTTTCTGCTTCGGGAAGAGGCAGCTCCTCAGGGCCAGCCCTGTGGTCTCGTTCTAGGAATCTTTCCAGGAACATTCCTCCAGCCCACCGATGATTTTGTGAGCACCTAATTCCTAATAGTCATTTTTTGGATCTGTTTGAAACAGCTTGATGTTTTCAGTTTTCTGCAGCTGGACCTTGCCTGATACCCCTTTTTGTAGATTTACATGTACTTTTCAGCTGTAGAAGCATCTGGTTTCAAACATTTCCCCGAAGAAAGCCTCTGGAATGAGAACTAATGACTGTGATTGCCTCTTTGAGAGGCATCAATGTCTCAACCAATACTTGTTAACATTTTCAAACCCACTGCCCATATTTTAGGGTCTGAGCCCACTGGACTGACAACTATCTCCAGTGCATGGAACTTTAGACAAGGTGCCGGAGAGAAACTAAAGGAAGTATTGTAAAGCTCCCTGCTTCTGAGAGGTCAGCATTCATTTTCAAAGTTATAACTCAAACAATCAATTTCAGAGTCTCCCTCATAGCCAAGGTACATAGCTGGCTCCCTTCCTGCCATAGATTTTTAAACTTCAAAAACAGATCAAGGTTGAAGAGGTGTGTTTTTCTTTCTGAGGGATGATTTAATGATTACTTGCCTTTTGGAAGCAAAGGCTTCATATCCACATACTGCATTAAATAATTTGGCTGGTAAAGGAAAAATCACTTAGGTCTTTATTCTGTCTGAGAATCATATTTGCAGCATTTTTTTTCTTTTCCTCACTGCTTCATTATTTTCCACATGACTTTCATTCAGAAAATGACATTTTAAAAATACTTTGAAATAGAGATATTTTTGCTTTTACACTTAGGCTGACATTTTCTTTTCTACCTGCTTTCTACATGGGGATGAATTAATTTCAATGCCAAAGTTGGTTTAATGATACAATCTGGTCTTTTGGGAGTTTGGAGCATCCACAAAAACAGAAAACCAAACACTGCATGTTCTCACTCATAAGTGGGTGTTGAACAATAACACATGGACACAGGGAGGGGAACTTCACATACTAGGGCCTGTTGGCGAGTGGGGGGGCTACGGGAGGGAAAGCAGGGGGTGAGGGGATTGGGGAGGGATAGCATTAGGAGAAATACCTAAGGTAGATGACAGGGTGATGGATTCAGCAAACCACCATGGCACATGTATACCTATATAACAAATCTGCACGTTCTGCACATGTACCCTAGAACTTAAAGTATAATAAATACATTTTAAAAAGAAAGAAAATAATACATCCTTCTAGTGGGAGTGTGTCCTTCTAGAATATTACCACCAAGTAATGATTACTGCCGGGGCTGTACTACATTCCTCAGCTGGCAGAGTGACCAAAAGGTTGAAGATTGTTGCTATAAAACGCAGTGATCCCAAACCCCTTGGAGTTAAGGGTCTCCCTTCTACAGGCCCTAATATCTTTTGCTCTATGGGAAAATTTTGGAACAATCCATGCTGCTACAGCCCTGGTGCTAAGATTTGTCTGCGTAGCATGTATTTGCTTATTTATTCATTTATTTGTACATGCAGGCTGTTCCTTTGGGACTCCACGCATCTTTCAAAAAATTCAAAATCAAATCAATCTCCCAGTGCTTTTGTTTCTACGGTGTGAAGTTTCCCCAACCTGGCAGGAAGAACTGGATATTCTGGCAGGGCTTCTGGATCCCCAGACCCAGTGGGAAGAATGACATGTTTCCAATTGAATGACCGCTCACTGCTGTGCTAATGGATTCTTTTGCCAGAAGTGCTCTGGTAATTTTAGAAAATCAAGAGCTCCGAAAAAGAATGCATTGTTTAAAACTATGACTCACTTTTTTCCCCTACTTTATTTGCTGGTCCATGTTTTGCCTGTGTGAGTTATTTATGTAAAAATGCTTGTGAGCCCTGACATCTAGCTTCTTCCAGAGGTTCAAAATATAGGATATGGATTATGTTACATAAGGATAGATGTATAGTGAGGAAGGATGAATATAGAAGACATACTGCATGGTGGTTAAGGGGAGGAGCTCTGGGACTGGGTAGGCAAATTATATAACTGGCCTCAGTTTCTTCATCCATACAATGGGCATAATGAAAGCATCTACTTGACTGGTAACTACATAAATGCAATGAGATAATACACAGGAAGAAAACAGAATAGGGCTTGGTCTATAGTAAGCGGCTGATGAATATTAGACACTTTTCATATGATTAGTATAAAAAGCACAAGAGGAGATACAGGTAAGCATTTCATTCTTATAGCCAACAACCTAATTTCTTTATTTTTTTTTTTAATTTATTTATTTAACTTGAGGTGCATACGACATCTGGCATTTCTCCCAAGTCCACCAGCCTAATTTATTAAAGCCATTCCCTGGATGACCATTTTCTCTTAAGGGAGCTTATAGTTATATTTTTGAGATCACATGCACTTCTCAAAGAAATATCTATTTTAAAGAAGTCTATTAGAATAAACCAGGCTTCCCCTAAAGTAATCTGTACTTGGTATACTTATACACATCTGTGAGGGTGAGCAATCTCCTCTTAAAAATCACCTCTCTTCTATTGTTCTAGGTAAGTTGCTAACATGACATTCTAAAGGTATTAAGTGAGTGCTGCAAATCATGTCACTGTGGTTAAAAAACCATCTGCAGTGTTCTCTTTTTAAGGTTAATAGGGAAACCTCTGGTCCATTTCCTCACAACTGTCAAAGTGTCTTTGCCTAGAAGCTCACACACACACACACACACACACACACACACACACACACACACACACACACACACACACACACACAAAACCTATTAATGCCAATCTTGAAATAAATTAAGAATTCTATTGTATCTCAGCTGCCTGGACAAAAGAAAAAGTTCCCCAAACTAAACACGCATTGAAGAAGAAGGTTCACTGTTGGTGGGGAAAGATTAACTGGAAGCTTCTCATGTCTGATTTTTAATCACAGGCTGACTACTGAATTGCTGAATGAATTTGGCATAGGAAATAATTTTTTATAAGGAGAAAAAATTAACATTATATAATTTAACCTAGTGGGAAAATAAAAGATTTGCCCCAAGCATCTGTAATTTTATAAAACTAAACTACCAAGCTGTTTTATGAAAAGGAAAGAGGAACAAAAGATAAGGGTAACACTACCAACACAAACATGAAGGTTAAATATAAGGAAGGTGATTAGAAATTCAAATTAGGTAGAATATCTGTTTTTCATTGGACCATTAAAAAAATCCCATTTTAAGATTTTGTGGCAAAAGATGACTAATCCTGAGGGGAAAAAATATTCTTGCCTTCCAATCAGCCTGGTATATTTTAAAAACCAAGCATCAAACTATAACTTCTCAAATTACAACATAAGTTTATCCAGATATATTTGAATTATAACTCTTATTAAAGAAAAATTTTTATTTGTATTTAGGGAAATGGGAAGGAAACACTGTTCATACCTAGGTGTGTCGCATGTTCTCTCATAGATGAGTGTTGAACAATGATAACACACGGACACAGGGAGGGGAGCATCACACACTGGGGCCTGAGGATAGGGAATAGCAGGAGGTGCAGGGATTGGGGAGGGATAGCATTAGGAGAAATACCTAATATAGATGATGGGGCGATGGATGCAGCAAACCACCA
>CAUYQU010044538.1:0-35436 GCA_963574635.1 Cheracebus regulus
TGTAATCTCAGCGCTTTGGGAGGACCAAGGTAGGCTAATCACCTGAGATCAGGAGTTCGAGACTAGCCCGGCCAGCACGGAGAAACCCTATCTCTACCAAAAAGTACAAAAATTAGCCGATTGGAGGTTGTAGTAAGCCGAGATCGTCCCCTGCACCTCATCCTGAGGGACAGTGCAAGACTCTGTCTCAAAAAAAAAAAAAAAAAGCTGAGATAAAATCTCCCCTGTATGTAAGGATACCAATTGAAATTAGCAACCAAAGCTAAAATCGATATATTTTGTTTTTCTGAGTGTACAAAAATAGGAAAAACCTCGGATCTGAGGTCGGAAAATAAAAGATGTGAAACTACCCTTGGCTAGCTCCCATCTGCCCCTTCTGTCACTCATGCGTTATTTGTCACTTGCAGGGAAGGTGGAGGGAAAGACGAGATGGCAGATAGAAGAAGAGACAACTCAGAAACCCTCATTTCTTCTGGTTTGCTTCTGACTTGAACTGAAGCTCATGCCCTCGTGAAACTGGGAACATTCTGATTTCCGGAAGGAGCCACGTGCAGAAGGTCTGACTGGATCAAATTAAAACTTTGGGTTTCAGGTAGGCAGAGCCACGAAAAAGTTGAAGTTGGCACGTCTTGTCCAAGGCTACCTATCAAGACAGAAATAGAAGCGGCTCTCTGGCCTGACCGTCTGGGACTTCGGTGCCTCACTGCAGGGCCTGCCTATAACTGAAGGTTCCGCAGGAGTCACAGACTTCCCCAGTACAGGGCAGCAACCCAGGGGCTTGGTAACTGGGCTGAGGGAAAGAGAGAAGTTTTTGTTTATGATCTCATTCCAATCAGAATGTGTCCAGACGCCCAAATATTTGATTTGAGCCTGGTTGCTAAGAGACCTCCCACTGGGACCCAGCTGCCTGCGGGCAGGAGGGCGGTATTGGCATCATTTCAGATTTCTGCCAATTTATTTTGAAACCAGAAAACCTAGAACCTCGGCCTCCTCAAGGCAGCCAGGGGGAGAGGAGAGATCTGAGTCAGCTGAACCACAGAGAGAAAACCCCCGCGAACTTTCTGCCAGGGAGCTGTAGGAAGGCTCGAGATAGAATGATGGCGTTGAGCTTGTTTATTTCATGGGAAATAGGCCGAGAGGGTCAGGAAGAAGAAATTGGAGCTTTGTGCTTAGAAATGCAAGTGTCATCAGAGATTCCAGAGCAATGCTGGATTTCCAAGTAATAATTGGGCGTCGTGAAGGCTGCCCTGATTCAAATTTGGAACCACACACCCAGCGTCTTGAATTTTAATTGCCTGGTGACTTAAACCCCTTAGGGAAATGGCATGAGTAACACTGCCACGAGTAAGCAGGTGTGGGGTCAGTGCACATGGGAGAGAGGGAAACCTGCTTCTGGCTTCTCTCCTTTCTCAGCAGAAGGCTGACAGCTGATGGAAACAGGCTTTGTGTCTGTATTGGTATCAATGGGCTTTCCCACACTAATAGCCACAGTAGCAGCAGAAAAGAACCCCTGGATGTGACCTCTGTCCCCAGTGCCATTCTCTGGACCAAGTAATGATAAATACAGACCTTGAACTTTTTCCAAGGTTTTGTTTTGTGTGTGTTTTGGTCACCCAGGCTGGAGTGCAGTGGTGCAATCTTGGCTCACTGCAACCTCCAACAACCAGGTTCAAGCCAGTCTCATGCCTTATCCCAGTAGCTAGGACTGCAGGGACATGCTACCAGACCTGGCTAGTTTTTGTATTTTTAGTGGAGATGGGGTTTCACCATGTTGGCCAGGCTGGTGTCAAACTCCTTATCTCAGGGCAGGAGAAATTGGATTTCCCAGCTCAAACAATCAGGCAGGAAGGGGAAAAGGAGCAGATTCCTCTTTCCTCCATCTTTTTGCTCTATTCAGGCCTTCGATGGATTTGCTGATTCCCTCCCACACTGGAGAGGATTTTCTACTTCACCATGACCCCCATGGCGCAGTCCAGTTGACACATAAAATGAACCACCACAGTCTTCCTCTCAATGACATTGTCTGGAGCAGGACAGCACAGTGGGTTTTGCTTTTAGATGGAAACTTATAGCAGGCTCCTCTCTTTTCTGATGAGCCATATGATCTGGAGCAAGTTCTGATGCCTCAATTTCCCCATCTGTCAAAAGCTATCCTGATATAAATTGTTATACCATAAAGACATACATACTCATAGGTTCATCACAGCATTATTCATCATAGCAAAGACATAGAATCAACCTAGATGCCCATCCATAGTGGACTGGATAAAGAAAATCTAGTACATATGCACCATGGAATACTATGCAGCCATAAAAAAAATGAAATCATATCCTTTGCAGCAACATGAATGGAGCTGGAGGCCGTTATCCTAAGTGAATAACACAGGAACAGAAAACCAAATACTGGCTGGGAGCAGTTGCTCACACCTACTTAAATTTGTTACCCGCTCGGGTTCAATAGACCATGTCATCCAAGGTACCAATGACTTGCTTCCACCCAAGAAGCTATGACGTCATTGGTGTTGCATGATGGTGTCATCACAGGATCTCTTCGCCTCCAGACCAAGAGAGATAGTTTGTTGTCGTGAATGCAGAGATCCTTGCTAATGAGGAGCATTGGCAGGGAGGAGAAGGCCACTCCAAATAAGATGGGTTGTGGCAGATGGAGGGCCAAATTCTGCATGGAGATCTTGAATATTCTGCAGGCTGCTCAGCCAAAAGCTGTCTCTTAGTTTTTCAGTAATGATAGATGACAAAGCCTGGGGTAAAAATAAATCCACTTGCATGTTGTTTCTGGCTGGTTCAGCAGGAAACAGCATCGTTAACCTTCAGGGGAGTGGGGGGTGCTTGAAATCTGGAAGCTGGGGCCTCTTTAGGGGGAATGGCTGGGGAAGGCTGAGGGACTACAGAGTCACCCTGGGCTAAGCTCCTCCTCACTGTTCTCTTTCCTTAGTTATGGTGTAAATTTAATTAGGAGAAACGCTCTTGTCAAGGCTGGTAATTGAAACATCTTTCTGAAACGTTTCAGTTTAAGGCCAGCGATTGCATTACGTAGGGTACCTCTATTTTATCCCAAGTGCAGTTGTCATCCGAGCACCCCATAGACTGGCTTATGTCCATCTGAGGCGTAAATTCCAGAGAAACCTCAATTGGTGAGCAGTGGAAAAAGCAGTTGGACCTGGAATGCGGAGAGGCACTTAGCTTTTGCCGTGTAAGATTCTGGATGGATATTTGCCCTTTACCCTTCCTCCATTTTCAGAAACATTTGGAGAAAGAGAGGACCCACAGTGGCCCAACAGTGGCCATATCTTAAAACAATGTAAAACCTACAAGTCATTCACCTTTACTGGTCTTTACTTATAGGTCTATAGTTTTATTATTATTATTATTATTATTATTTTCTGAGACAGAGTCTCACTCTATTGCCTGGCTGGAGCGAAATGGCACAATCTTGGCTCACAGCAGCCTCCAACCCCCCGGGTTCAAGTGATTCTCCTATCTCAGCCTCCCTAGTAGTTGGGACTATAGATGCACACCACCACGCATGGCTAATTTTTGTATTTTTAATAGAGATGGGGTTTCATCATGTTGGCCAGGCTGGTCTCGAACTCCTGACCTCAGGTGATCTGCCCACTTTGGCCTCCCAAAGTGCTGGGATTACAGGCATGAGCCACTGTGCCCGGCTGGGTCTATAATCTGAATAAGAAAACTGCTATATATTTCTGCTATTTGTTTCTGGAGTCCAAAAGTTTAGGTTTAGAAGAGTTAACGTCTATAGTTCCAAGGCAGTCATAGGAAATAACATATTGGCAGCATCTTGCTAATTAATAGATTTTCTTCAGCTGGAAAACCCCTGCCAGAAACAAGCATCTTATGTTAGTCCAAAGTTATTTACATCTAATATAAAATGCACCAATCTAGTGGAAGTCTTGTGGGTGGATATGTTTTTAGTAGGACATTTTTTTCTTTTGAAACCATTCATTTTATAATCCAGGCAAAGAACAAAGAGCCAGATGTGACAGCTAGTAAAAAAAAAAAAAAATGCATACTATTAATACCTTATGTTTATCTGCTGTCTTTCTTCTAAGAAGTCCAAAGTGCTTTGCAGATGTTATCTCATCCCTCTCTGTATGTGATCACCATCTGAAGAAAGGGCTGGAAAATGCCTGAAGTCAGGGAGTATGTTAGATGTCACATGAGACCTGGGCTCTTTTATTCTGCACAATGCCTTGCTCTAGTTTGTACTTTATATACAGTGCACCCTAGCATCTTGGGACATAGCAAGATGCCTTTCACCTAAGTCATGCTAAAAAAAAAAGAAAAAAGAAAAAGAAAGGAAAAGTAAACAGAAAACCCCTCTCTTGCACCCACTTAGTTGTTTTGCTGTAGCCCTAAAGCAAAAGCCTGAACAAGCAAACGGCTCTTACCAGACTGACTGGGGAAGCCAATTACTTGTGGATCTGTTACCTGCACGAGGCTGTCGGCAAAGTCCTTCTGCATGGTGTACCCGCCCACTCACCAGTAACACGATTCCACTGCACGGCTCTACCGAACTGGAGTTAAGATTTGTGCTCTGACCCTGACTATCTCTGACTTCAATGCCTGGAGGAATACCCCCATAGTAGATGGCATTTCATTTCAGAATCTTGGCTGATTGGACCATCCTTGGCAAATCCTTTTGGACTTGAAGATTTCTTAATCACTAGGAATTGAAATTCATTACTAACATCCAAAGTAGGAACTCTGGAGTTTTCTCCTGAGTTCTTGCTTTGATCCGAAATCCTTCACAGGTATGCATCGTTGTATTGTGGCTAAGGCTGTTCCCCATGGGGATTAGAAAAGCAATCCACTACAAGCCCATATGTTTCCTACGGGCGAAAGAGCCATCGGTGGCCATCGGTGAGAGGGACGGCAGGGTGTTGCTGTGTTTTCAACACTGATTGTCATACTCACTTGAAGCACTTAACAAAAATTTTGGTCCAAAGGAAGGACACCTGAGGCCTTTTACAAACAGACCCTTCACATTTTCTCCAGCACCCACTGGGTATGCCCTCCATGCTCACCGCACTGTAACCTTGGTACACACACCACCACTTACTGAACACAGAGCGTTAGGCGACATATTTGTGGAAGTCATTAGCGCTGTTTGCCAAAAGGACAGGGCAGTTAATTGCCGGTTCAAGACCCAGATTGGGTTCCTGTCATAGCGACTAGCAGAATTCAAGATGGTGGCTGCTCTGCCAGTACCTGCCCAACCCATGTATGAAGGCAGTGAGAAACAAATCTTTGGTAGTATAAGCCACTAAGATTTGGTGATTGGAACCAAACCTAGACTATGGTGGTGGGTAGACCTTTCTTTGAGTTTTATGTCTTTGCACATGTTTTTTCTTCTGCTTGAAATCCACGCCCTCCTATTGATCCTTCCAGTTTACAAGTCATTTTTTTTTTCTGTGAAGCCTCTTAGGACACCTCCAGGAAGTTGGCCCTCTCTAATCTGTGCTTACCCACGGCTCTCCTTACAAACCTCCATTGTTGCCTTAATCGCATTTTATTCTTGCTGTCTACGTACATGTCTGTGTTCCTTTTTTAGATGTTAACATCTTGAGGGCAGGAACTGTGCTTCATTCATTTTTCTATCCACAGTGTCTATTTCAAGTACAAGCTAAAAAATGCCCGAGAGAGAAATTAAGGCACTCCAGCAGATTGGGGGATGTAGTTAATGTCAGTGCAGAGAATTAGAAATCATAGTCTCAATGACCTCGGGCATACTAGCTCGGTAATTTACCAAATACTGGAAGATATTTGTTAGAAGATTGGTTTCTCTCCTTGCTTCAGCATTATCTGTCTGTAGTTCAAATAGTTCAAAATAAAGTAAGAACATCTTACAATCAGCCTCCCCTCTCCTGATAACGGCACCTTTTTATAGAAAAAAATTTAAAAAAGGATCTCGAAATTTGGAGAAAACGTTCCTGGACTGTTTTTTTGAGGCCACATGGTCGTTTAGGCCTTGCTCTGCTTATATGAGGAAGCATTGTTGACTTAATGCTCTAGGTTTTTATAAATGCACTTGAGGCACATCATCAAATGCACCTCCCTCAGTTGTATGAAATATACTATTAAGATGCAATGTAAATTGATAAGATTCTGTTTCCATGTCTGCTGTAGACAAAGTAAAATTCAGGTGAGGGTAGAAAATTAGGGGAAATCCCATTTTTGTTGAGGGCTAGTTCCTCATAATAGAGGCCGTATATTTAATGTTGTAGTGTCCTTAATTTTATAAACGCATCTGTGCATATCATGAAATTTGTCTCATTGAGTCGTTAAGAATAGACTCTTAATTCTAATAGGAACTGACAAGATTGTGTTTCAATGTGAGTAGTAAAAGAAGCAAAAATGTAGGTCTAGGAGAAAGTCTGAACTATTTTCAGGCCTAAGGTAGACAGGTTAATGTCTTCCACGTAAACATCCAATGGGGTGTGTTCATTTAAAAGTCCCGTGAGGTCTGAGAAAATGAAATGAAAAAAATGGTTTGGTTAAGAAAAATATAAACATTTGGGGATTTTCTTAAAGAAGTCATTTGATTCTTTCATTTTGGTTTTGAACAACACTCCTCTTTGTTCATTAAAAATGATTTTTATGGCCAGGCACAGTGGCTCATGCCTGTAATCCCAGCATTTTGGGAGGCTGAGGTGGTTGGATCACCTGAGGTCAGGAGTTTGAGATCAGCCTGGCCAACATGGTGAAACCTCATCTCTACTAAAAATACAAAAATTAGCTGGGTGTGGTGGCACGCACATGTAATCTCAGCTACTTGGGAGGCTGAGGCAGGAGAATCGCTTAAACCTGGGAGGCGGAGGTTGCAGGGAGCTGAGATCATGCCACTGTACTCCAGCCTGGCCAACAGACACTGTCTCAAAAAAAAAAAAAAAGATTGTTACATCACGGTGGACATCTACTGTGTTTGTCTCCTTGACATCCATTTTTCCTTCTTCTGGTAACATTTTGAGTAACATTTTGACAGAGACATTTTAATAGTTAAGTGTATGGCTCTGGGCCAGACTGCTTGGGTTTTAGTTACTCATGCTGGGTAACCTAGGGTATATTACTTAACTTTTCCAAATCCCACTATAAGTGGAACCAATGATATTATCTACCTCATGGGATTAATGTGAAGATTAATAAATAAAATGGGCCGGGTGAGGTGGCTTATATCTGTGACACCAGCACTTTGGGAGGCTGATGTGGGAGGATCGATTGAGACCAGGAGTTGAAGGTAGAGTGAGTGCCACTGATTTTTTTCAACAATATATGTGACTTTTTTTTTTTCTCTGAGAAAACTGAAGGATTATTTCTTTGGAGATAAGTAGTTTTATTAAGACACATGTTGATATTTACCATCCATGTGTTTTCTGATACATAATCTGCCTCTTAGCCTGTGGATTTAACCCTTTCTTTATTTCTGGAAGGTTTTCTTAAATAACATCTTTAAATACTTTTTATTGCATTATTTCAGTCTCATCATAAGGGATTCCATTTGTGCATAAATTAAACTTCCTACATATTTCATATAATTTTCTAGTTAATCTTGCTCATTTCCATCTTATTTCCCACCCATTCTTGATTTGTGTTCTCTATTCCTTTTGAGTTTTTTTTGTTTGTTTTTCTTTAAGCAATTTTCCATTTGCCCTTTTGCCACTTCCAATGTAGTCTTTATATCTATGGTATTTTATTTCTCGCCTCTTTTTTTTTTGAGATAGGGTTGCTCTCTCACTGAGGCTGAAGTGTAGTGGCATGTTCATAGCTCACTGCAGCCTTGACTTTCTGGGTTCAAGCAAGTCTCCTGTCTCAGCCTTCCAAGTAGCTGGAACCTCAGGCATGTGCCATCACACGTAGCTAATTTTTAAAAATTTTTGTAGGGATGGGGTCTCACTATGTTACCCAGGCTGGTCTTGAACTCTTGGGCTCAAGCAATCCTCCATCTTGGTCTCTCAAAGTGCTGGGATTACAGGCATCAGCCACTGCACCTGACCCTGCTTCTTCTTCTTCTTTTTTTTTTTTTTTGAGACTGTCACTCCGTCACTCTGTCACCTAGGCTGGAGTGCAGTGGCATAATCTCCGTTCAGTATAACCTCCACCTCCTGGGATCAAGTGATTTTCCTGCCTCAGCCTCCCTAGTCACTGGGATTACAGGCGTCCACCGCCACACCCATACAAAATAATTTTTGTATTTTTAGTAGAGATGAGGTTTCGCCATGTTGGCCAGGCTGGTCTCGAACTCCTGATCTCAGATGATCTGCCCACCTCGGCCTCCCAAAGTGCTGCAAATACAGGCATGAGCCACCACACCCGGCCGTTGCTTCTTTCTTGAGCAATTCCAGCTCATGTTCTAATTCTTTCTATGGCTTTGCCCTATCTTCCCTGAGCAACTGCATTTTTGCTTTAATTCAATATTTTAAGTTAAAATTTGACATGTTTTAACGCAAATTTTATTTGTTCTCTAGTGAAGTTTTTCCTGTATTGATTTTCCACTGCTATTTGTTTTCCTATTTCTTTGCTCTTTTTTCCCCTCCTCTCTCCTTCTCTCCCCTTCTCTTCCCTTCCCTTCTCCTCTCTTTTCTTTTCATTATAAGGCCTGCATTGCCAGAGCTCCTTTTTTTTTTTTTTGGAGGAATTTCGTAAAGGTTTTGGGCTGGTCCCCCCTTGATTTGTTATTGTCTTTGAACTAGATGCATTCTTGCATGAACAGGAGTGGGCCCTCGCCATCGAGGCCAGCTGGAATTCTCCTTCGGTCATGCTCAGTTTCCTTATGAGTCAGGTCAGAAGATTCCTTTAGGCTTTACCTCTTCCAAAAGAAATCTGGAACTGCAACGCTGAGTTCTTTGTTTTCCTGTTCCCTTACTGACAGGCTGCTTTTTGCCAAGGTGGCGGTTTTGCGTGATTCCTCATTTAGTTATGTGTTTCCTTGGTGTTGATTCTAGTGCACACCATCAACAACTTAGGTTAACCAGCAGTATATAAGAAATGAGCTCTATAACTACTATTTCTAGGAACTAAGACGCTAACAGTTTTATAGCACTTGTGAGAAGAGCCCCACCCACCCCCAACTTAAGAGTGTTGTCAAACAATCCATTTAATGGAGAGGATAATGCCCAACATTTTTGTTTTTGTTTTTTTCAGATGGAGTCTCACTCTGTTGCCCAGGCTGTAGTGCAGTGGCGTGAGCTCGGCTCACTGCAACCTCCACCTCCTAGGTCTGGATGATTCTCATGTCTCAGCCTCCTGAGTAGCTGGGACTACAGGTGTGCACCACCATGCACAGCTAATTTTTTATTTTTAGTAGAGATGGGGTTTCACCACATTGGCCAGGATGGTCTCGATCTCTTCACCTCATGATCCGCCTGCCTCGGCCTCCCAAAGTGCTGGGATTACAGGTGTGAGCCACTGTGCCTGGCCCCAACTTTTAATAAGGCTGTCTGTGTGTTTCCAAACGATGTTTCCTGTTGAGCTTTAAACAAGTTTTTTTGGTGTATCTATATAAGGTCACCTAATAAAATATTTTGATCAATAAACTTTTGGGCCAAATAATTCTTAAATTTTCAAAGACAAAGTAATGATATTCCAGATAAGCTTTTTATCATATGAAAATAAATGTTGATTTAGAAGTTCTAAAAGTCATCTAGTGGCCAGGCACGGTGGCTCATGCCTGCAATCCCAGCACTTTGGGAGGCCGAGGCGGGCGGATCACCTGAGGTCAGGAGTTCAAGGCGAGCCTAGCCAACATGGTGAAACCCCGTCTCTACGAAAAATACAAAAAAATTAACCGGGCGTGGTGGCACATGCCTGTAGTCCCAGCTACTCGGGAGGCTGAGGCAGGAGAATTGCTTGAACCTGGGAGGTGGAGGTTGCAGTGAGCCAAGATTGCACCACTGCACTCCAGCCTGGGCAACAAAATGAGACTCCATCTCAAAAAAAAAAAGTCATCTAGTTTATGTACCATCCTCCCTCTACAACCTAGGTGAAGTGTCTAACACACACTCAGTCCAGATCTGAGACTTGAGCATTGTTTCTAGACTTCTGGTTCTTTGCACAACCCCAGCTTGTCTTCCTGGTTTATCACTTTACATTTGAGAGGCTGAACAGAAATAAGTTTGAAATTTTCAAACTTAATCTGCATATTTGCCTTACATAGCATTTATTTCTCCCCAAAACTTGCTCAGGACTAAACCTGGGCCACATTTAGCACGATCTATTGGTAAGAGGGTTTGGAAAACAGTTTGATGGGCATAAAATTAGTAACTCTTTAATGATGGGATATTAAAAGTGTTTCTTCTTTGGGCTCTTTAACTAAAATTTTAAGGACTTTAGGGAAATACAAAGGTGGAGGACCTAAGCTTTAGTGATCCAGGCTATCTAGCAGAGATTACTGGAGTGGGATTGATGGGGAACAGATGGCTTTTTAAAAAATTACTATTATTTTGAGACAGAGTTTTGCTTTTGTTGCCCAGGCTGAAGTGCAATGGTGCGATCTCAGCTCACTGTAACATCTGCCTCACGGGTTCAAGTGATTCTCCTGCCTCAGCCTCCCCAGTAGCTGGGATTACAGCATGCGCCACCACACCCAGCTAATTTTGTATTTTTAGTAGAGACGGGGTTTCAACATGTTGGTCAGGCTGGTCTTGAACTCCTGACCTCAGGTGATTCACCTGCCTCGGCCTCCCAAAGTGCTGGGATTACAGGTGTAAGCCACTGTGCCCGACCTAACAGATGGCTTTTGACTGAGAGCGGTTGAATGTTGTCAATCATTTATTGACAACAGAATTAAGGGTGAAATGAGGTAAGAGCCATGATCTTTGTTCCTCCAGAAAAAAATAGCAACTTGGAGGAGATGGCCAGTTATTCTGAAGAACAGTCGAAGTTAGGGCCCTCCAGTGAACAGAATTAGGTAGTTTACAGGGATAAGGCATTTTTTTCTTTTTCTTTTCTTTTTCTTTTTGAAACAGGGTCTCACCCTGTCACCCTGGCCGGAGCGAAGATCATGGCTCACTGCAGCCTCGACTTCCTGGGCTCAGGTGATTGTCTCACCTTAGCCACCCGAGTACCTGGGACTACGAGCATGTGCCACCATACCTGGCTAATTTTTTTGCAGTTTTATCATAGATGGATTTTCACCATGTTGCCCAGGCTGGTCTTGAACTCCTGGGCTCAAGCAATACACCCATTTTGGCCTTTCAAAGTGCTGGGATTACAGGAATGAGCCACAGTGAAAGGCTAAGGTCTAACCATTCTTAGGGAATGGAGACTATTGTTTTGTATTGCAATTTCTAGCATCAAGAGCTTTCATTTTACATGGTATCCAGTAAGGGAGAAAGGACCATCATAAAGGCAGACCGAAACTGTCTTTGGCATTTCCATTTCCTTCTTTGGGTCATGGGAGCCATTCTTCTGGCCTTGGCCTATCCAATTCCTTATTAAAAGTTTGTGTCTTGGCCAGGTACTGTGGCTCACACCTGTAATCTCAGCACTTTGAAAAGTCGAGGTGGGCAGATCACTTGGCATCAGGAGTTTGAGATCAACCTGGCCAACATGGAGAAACCCCTTCTCTACTAAAAATAGAAAAATTAGCCGAGTGTGGTGGCACGTGCCTGTAGTCTCAGCTACTCAGGAGGTTGAGGCGGGAGAAGTGCTTGAACCTGGGAGGCGGAGGGTGCAGTGAACTGAGATTGCGCGACTGCACTCCACCCTGGCGACAGACCAAGACTCTGTCTCAAAAAAAAAAAAAAAAAGAAAGAAAGAAAAGAACAGTGTGTTTTTTCTTGAGGACCGAATCCAGCTGAGAATAGCTTGATAATGTCAAATGAACATCATTACAGAAAGTTTGGAAAAGAAATGAAGCTCCCTATAGCAGTTCTACCAGTACAACAAATACCAAATAGCAGTCTTAACTCGATTTCATTCCTTTCTTTTTTTTGAGACACAGTCTCACTCTGTTGCCCAGGCTGGAGTGCAGTGGCATGATCTTGGCTCACTGTAACCTCCGGTTCAAGTGATTCTCCTGCCTCAGCCTCCCGAATGGCTGGGATTACAGGCATGTGCCACTGCGCCCAGCCAACTTTTGTAGTTTTAGTAGAGACGGGGTTTCACCACGTTGGCTGGGCTGGTCTCTAACTCCTGACCTCAGGTGATCTGCCCGCCTTGGCCTCCCAAAGTGCTGAGATTACAGGCATGAGCCACCGCGCCTGATCCTAATTTCATTTCTTTATCCATTTGACACACATTTATGAATCAGTCAGTATGGGTAGGTTACCATGTCATGTGCTGGGAAACAGTGGTGAGAAAGTTAATAGGAGCTTATAGCTTGATCTCAAGGAGCTTACAGCCTGGTAGGAAAAGTCATGGCCCACAGAGCCATGTGGAACTTCTCCTTTGCTTTCCCTTCATCTTTATTGTTACTATAAAATTGCCTTCTTTTTTTTTTAATGATTATTTTTATAGATTTAGGGGTACAAGTGCAGTTTTGTTACATGGATATATTGTGTAGTGGTGAGGTCTGGACTTTTAGCTTAACCATCACCGGAATAGGGTACATTGTGCCCATTAGTTAATTTCTCATCAGTTCCCTTTCCTCACTCTTACCCTTCCTAGTCTCCAACGTCTATTATTCCACACTGTGTCCACATGTACACGTTATTTAGCTCCCACTTTTTTTGTTGTTTTGAGATGGAGTCTTGCTCTGTCGCCCAGGCTGGAGTGTAATGGTGCAATCTCGGCTCACTGCAACCTCTGCCTCCTGGGTTCCAGCAATTCTCCCGCCTCAGCCTCCTTAGGAGCTGGGATTACAGGCATGCAGCACCATGCCTGGCTAATTTTTGTATTTTTAGTCGTGACAGAGTTTCACGTTGGCCAGGCTGGTCTTGAACTCCTGACTGCAGGTGACCTACCCATCTAGGCCTCCCAAAGTGCTGCGATTATAGGCATGAGCCACCACGCCTGGCCTTAGCTCCTCACTTCCAAGTGAGAACATGTTGTATTTGACTTTCTGTTTCTGAGTTATTTCACCTAAGATAATGGCCTTCAGTTCCAAACATATTGCTGAAAAAGACATGATTTCATTCTTTTTTTATGGCTGAGAGTAGAGAATCAGCCCTTCTTTAGCTGTGGGGATAAAAGCTGAGAATGAGAATTGTTTTCAGGAGCTCTGGCCGCTGTTCCTGAGGTCAGGGAGCAAGGGCAACATAGGAGAGAACCACGCAAGAAAGGAGAAGGAGGCAGAGTGGGAGGAAGGGAAGGAGAAAGGAAGGACGAGATGCTGATTATGGGGCATGGGAGGGCATCAGTTGGGATCTTAGTTGACTTATGCTCTGGTTCCCATTGTTTGTATTACCTAACCTTTGGCACGAGTGGAATACATGACAGTTTTCCAAATGTATTTCTTATTGAAGGGGGTGCTGTTTGCCTTAGACTTTGGTAATGTACCCCAACTTTAAGAGAAGTTCCTTAGTAATTCTTCTCACCTATCCCTCTTGGAAATTGGGTTGCGGATTTATTCTATATCTAACTGGCAAGTAAATTCTCTATTTGCTCTTCTCAGTTTGGAGAACCTTAAGCTCCATCTTCGAAAGATGGAAAACAGTGTGGAGGTCCTAGGAATGGGGATGCCAGGGTGTCGTCTGACTTCTTCTTTTTTTTTTTTTTTTTTTGAGACAGTCTCGCTCTGTTGCCAGGCTGGAGTGCAGTGGCATGATCTCGGCTCATTGCAACCTCCGCCTCCTGGGTTCAAGTGATTCTCGTGCCTCAGCTTCCCAAGTAGCTGGGACTACAGACATGCACCACCACACCCAGCTAATTTTTGTAGTTTTAGTAGATACAAGGTTTCATCATGTTGGCCAGGATGGTCTTGATCTCCTGACCTCGTGATCCGCCCGCCTCTGCCTTCCTAAGTACTGGGATTACAGCCGTGAGCCACCACACTGGTGGATGTCCTCTGCCTTCTTTGGGGTCAGGGAAGAAGTTGAGGGAGAGCATCCGGCCTGGTCCACTCCAGCCAGAGTCAGAACTCGGCAGAAGGTGCTGGATGAAATTTCCTTTACAGGGAGCAGACTTTTTTTTTTTTTTTTTTTCATTTTATAGTGAAATTGGAACAGTCCTGGGAAAATGGGACAGGTGTCCCCAGTCAAGAGAAAGGGCTGTTTACCCAACTCCGAGGAGGGGCCCCGGGGAAGGGAAGTGTTGATACCAAGAAAACTAAAATTTTCCGATCAAGAGGTCGCCCCTGCAGGTTGGGGACCAGGGAACTAGAGCCCGTGGGCCGCTCTCTGACAGGTGGACACCAGGAGTGCAGCGGGCAGGCCAAAGTACAGCTGGGAGATGGCAGTCGGGAGGGAATTCTCTAGGTTAGTTTTGGCAGCCCTTAGGAAAGTGGGTGCCTGCCCCTAGGAAAGCAGGTGAGCCCCTTCTTCGAGGGGACTGCCGGGCAGACGATCACTTTCCACTAAGTCTCTAGGAGAGAGGGAGATGCGAGAAGGAGCCAAGCGTGAGCCAGGGTAGCCAGGCCGGCCACGTCCGTCGGCCGCTCCAGCTCAGCGCCGGGGCCTCCATACGGTCGCCAAACACCCCAGGGAGTTTTGCTCGCAAACGGACCACGAGGCAGCTGCTAGCGCGTCCTGCGCGTGCCCGCCTGGAGGCTCCCCGGCTTGCTCCCCCCGGGTCGGTCCTGAAACTGACGTGAAACCGATTTGGTGCAATGCGAACGAGCTCCCGCCCACCTCCCGGGCCCCGGGAGCTCCCGCCGCCGCCTGCATCCCAGCAGCCGCCGCCCGTAGCCATAACAACCGGCCCCCGCCCACCCGGCGCCGCGCCCCTCGGGTCCCCCGTGCCACCCGCCCCAGCGCGGGAAGGCGCCCCGCCCTCGGCGCCCCGCATCCGGCCGCCGCGCACCCCCGCCCGCTCAGCGCTTCCGAGCCGCGCAGAGGCGCCCCCTCCCGCCAGAGACGGGAAAGCCCGGGCGCCCCCAGACTTGGCTCCGCGTCCAGCTCCCCAGGGGCTGGGGCTCTCCCGCGAGCGCCCCGCACCTGCCGGGGGCCCGCACCCGCCCTCGCCGGGGTTCCAGGGGGCGCGACGGCCGCGGCCCGGCGCTCCCGGGAGGGGAGCGGGACATCCCCGAAGGCGGCGCGCTGGAGGCGGGGAGCGGCTGGGGCGCACTGGGAGGGCGGGGAGCCCGCGGAAGGGGGAGGAGGGGGAGGAGGCGCGAGAGTGGGGAGCGCGGCGGGCGGCGGGGAGGGAGCGGGAGGGAGGCAAGAAAGTAGCAGAAAGTGAGGCTGGCAGGCGGCGGCAAAGGAGCCGGCGCGCGGCGGCGGCAGGAAGTCTGTGCCGGAGAGCAGCAGAAATAAGAGCCAGGGAGGGACCGCGGCGGCGGCGGCGAGAGCGAAAGAGGAAACTGCAGAGGAGGAAGCCGCGCCGCAGCCGAAGCTGCCCGGCTCGGCGCCCGGCATCCCCGCCACCCTTGCGCCCGCGCCGCGCCTCCGGCGCCCCCTCCCCAGCGCGCCCCCGGCCGCCCCTCCGCGCCACGCTCGTCGGCCATGGCCCGGGAGAACGGCGAGAGCAGCTCCTCTTGGAAGAAGCAGGCTGAAGACATCAAGAAGATCTTCGAGTTCAAGGAGACCCTCGGAACGTAAGTGGGGACCGGGGAGGTGAGGGCGGAGGTGGCCGCGGCGGGGGCTGCACGGGCGGCTCCAGCTGCCACCGCCGCCGCCACCACCGCGGCAGGAACCCGGCCGGTCGCTGCGTCTTCATTGTCCCGTTCTCGGCGCTGCGGAGCCCCCCGAGCGCGCCCGACGCGTGGGCCTGCGACCCCCGGTGGGCTCCGTTCCCGGGGGGGGGAGGGGCAGCGCCGAGCTGTCAGGGAGCAGCCCACGCGGGCGGGCGACTTCCCACTTCCCCTGCCACCGCCGCCCTCTCCGTTGCCTTCTCCCCACGCGTAACTGTGGGCTGAGCATGGTGGGAATGGCTGTTTACCGGCTGTGTGCATTTACTCGCCGTGTGCATGGGCGCACCGCGTTGGCGAGACGTGGTCACGAGAAGATCAGCCTCCAGTCATTCCCATCTCTGTCCTTACATCATGTATTCCTATGGAATTGACATCCGCACGTACGAGGTGTAGGCAAGACTTTGGGTGGCCACGCGAGGATGGAAGGGAAGGGCTTTGCAGGGCTCATGGCCACACGTGGGCAGAGCCTCCCGGGAGGGTCTGTTCATTTCTCGTGGGCTGGGCCGCACGCGCCGGGGAGCGCATTTCCCAAGGGAGGGTCTGTGTGCGTCGCTGCGCGGGCGGTGCTCTCCCGGCTGCGTTGAGTCCCATGCTGATGGCTGCGTCTCAAGCAAGCAGAAATAATCCGAAGTCGATGGCAGGAACGCTCCAAGCATGTGCTGCTCAGCTTGGCTGCTGTTCCCTTTCTGCCCAGGAGTTGGGTCTTGTTTGTTTTGTTTTGGAGCAGCTCAGCATAGGTGGGGAGGCTGATAGCGAAAGAGAATCAGGACCTGCCGAATGAGTCTGAAGTTCAAGTTATTTTCTTCCCTCATTCGATCGGTGTTTGTTGTGGATCAGTATCTGTCAGTGTATGTGTATTCACGCACGGATGTGCAGTTTGAAGTGCACATTTTGCAGGCGTTCATGAAGGTGTGGGTTAGGCTGGGAAGAAAAGGAGGAGATGTTTCCTGGGATAGATCAGTGCGTTGTTGGGTCCTTTCTTTCCTTCCTTCTTTTTTTTCAGAGTGCTTGTTTTTGTGCTTCGTCTGTTTTTCCAGCACCTCATTACCCAGATTGTCGTCGCCTCCAGGCTCAGGGTTTGCTGCTCTTCAGTTATTTTCCCTCACCCCCACGCAGATCTGCAGGGGGGTCCCCCGGAGGAAAGTTGTGAAGGTGGCGTTCCCAGCTCTGCTTCTGATTCCCGAGAAAGGTGTAGCTGAGAACTAGAGTGGGGTCTCCCTGCTGTGGCTGCTGCCTTTCAGGGAGGGCACCTCTTTGCTAGCTTTGTTGAAATGAAAACAAAGACGTAGCTTTTTAATAAAGAAGGATTTGGGATGTCCTCTCAGTGCAGCTAGGTAAGGGGTTAGTTTGGGTCAAAACTTTTGAAGATTGCCACTGAGGTTTCTTTGGATTTGGGGTTGTGATTCTGAGATGCTCAGGTTACTGAGTAACAAGAAAGCTTGTTATCTAGGACCCGAGCTGTGGCTGCCGATGAGGACGAGGGGGTGTGAAAGCGTGGGGACCCACCCCGTGTGGGTGCCTTCCTGTGCGTGCCTTGTTCCCAACTGAGCCCCCCACACTGGCTTCCAGCCTCTGGGTGACTGATGCACTGTCCCCTAACTGACTCCTGCAGCTTCACCTCTGCAGTGGCGGGCTGCTGAGGCTCGGCCAGCCTGTTTGGAGATGATTGCGGGTGGTTTTCACCTTGGGGAAAAATGGGGATTTGCCTTCTGGTGCCGGAGTACAGCTCTGGCAGAACAGCCCCTTGGACTCCAGCCTTGTTCCCTGTGAGCTTTGGGAATGGGTCTCTCTTAGGGTCCCAACGCATTGCCTTCTGCCTGGGATGCAATTCTTTGCAAAGGAACTTCCCACTGTAGTGCCAGCAGGGGACCTAGAAGAGTGAAGAGAAACACTGCGATGATCAAGATGTTTTTACTCCACATAATAATCATGGTAATCATAGGTGATATTCTGAAATGTATACTAGGACCAGGTATTATTCTACATGCCTTATGGGTATTAACTCATTTAAATCTCAGAGTAACCTGTGAGGCAGGTATTTACCATTATACCCATTTTGCAAATGAGAAAACTAAGGTGGCAGATATATTGTGTGAGCTGTCAAACCTTAGCTAGCTATTACGTGGTGGAGCTGGTATTCACAGACGGGCAGAGTAACTTTTGATTATCCATACAGGGCTGACACACTTTGTAGATTTTGTAATGGCAAATGCTTAGTAGGCAATTTGACTTAATGTTAGTATTTGGAAAGCAAACTTTAATATTAAAGTAAAGAAAACATAATGGGTGGGGCATGGGGGCTCACACCTGTAATCCCAGCACTTTAGGAGGCTGAGACGGGCGGATCACTTGAAGTCAGGAGTTGGAGACCAGCCTGGCCACCATGGTGAAACCCGGTCACTACTAACAATACAAAAATTAGCCGGGTGTGGTGGTTATAATTCCAGCTACTCGGGAGGCTGAGGCAGCAGAATTTCTTGAACTCAGGAGGCGGAGGTTTCAGTGAGCTGAGATCGCGCTACTGCACGCCAGCCTAGGCAACAGAGTGAGACTCAGTTCCAAAAAACTAAAATGAAATAAAGAAATGAGAACGCATAATGATGGCAATCGTGACAGCAAAATGTTATCTAAATTTGGAAGCATTTCAGAGCTTTTGGATTGTCATTTTGCCTTGGTGGACTTTCTAGAAGTGGCCCCCAGTTCAAGATGCCTGCTCCAGCCTGGGCCATGACCAGTGACCCTGGCCTGAGTCTTAATGTGGAGGTGACTTCTGGTCCCTTCAGTGTGGATTTTGAGTCTGGTCCCTTCTCTTGTTTTGAATGAAATCTAACACAAATGAAAGGCACCAGCAATTAACCACTGGCGTTCATTTCCAAAATATGCATCAGTTCCAGTCACTTCTTTTGACCTGTTTTCACCATATGTCTTTAAGATAGGAAGGCAGGAAAGCCCTGTAGGAAGCTTGGCTGTCAGCTCCCAGTGTTCACATGCGTTTAAAATAAAGCATCGTAAAGGCTGCAGGCGCACTCACTTTGCCAGACTTTGTAATCTGGTATCTGCTGCCTTATCTAGGTATCTTGCCTCACAGAGCAGAGCATTTACTGTTGGAAGCTAAGGGGTCAAGGTGTTTGGTCTGTGTGGTTAGAGTAGGGGCTAAATGGGAGTGAAGCTTGGCCCAGGAGGGTGGAAATGAGATTGAGGAAGCAAAGAGCAACACGGAGAAAGGACTGGGCTTTGTGGTTTGGCCTGGGTTGTCTGACGCACCTCTGAGTCAGGTCTCGGAGAAACCTTTCAACCTGTAAGCTTCAGTTCAGCCTCCTATAAAAGGGAGTCCCAGGACATACCCATATCTCTGAATAAGGTGGTGAGACTGAATTATTGTTTGTCAGTCAGCATGTTTGCAGACACTTGGCACACTATGAGAGCAAGTAAATATTATGTAATGGCAAATTATGAGGGGTACACATTTCTGTTGGTGGATTTGTTCAGGCCGTCTCTATTATAGCTATCTTTCATTGATTTCTGAAGCAAAAAATAAAAAAATAAAAATAGCCCCCCCACCCCGCCAAAATACTATACTACTTGGAGAAGTACATGGATGGGAAGAAAGCTTCGGTGTGGTGTCCAGGAAGTACCCCAGACTCATCCAAGTCACTTATGCAATTTCCAGGCTGTGAAATGCCTGTGAATGGAGAAGCCTGGGTACTTGGCACTTTACAGAATGAGTCTCCCAACAAACCTCATTTCCCCTGGAGTACAGAACATGACATGCCCTAGAAAATGTCTCTTCATCTCCGCGGGGTGTGAATACATGTTTTTCACATAGACTGCACACTTGAAGTTGAAGTCATTCCTGTCTGTAGGTGGCTGGACAAGGGATCGTGGAGGATTTGGGACTGGGTTCCAGGTCTGGCTCAGCCATGAGGCATTCTGTGGCCTGTGGGCTGCTTGGACATTGACCTACATTGCCTTCGCCCTGTCTCCGTTTCTTCATCTGTAAAATCAAGGCAGGTTGGGGGGTGGGGAACAGGGAAGATGAAATAATTTTCTTTTTCTTTTTTTTTTTGAGATGGAGTCTCACTGTGTCACCCAGGCTGGAGTGCAGGGGTGTGATCTTGGCTCACTATAACCTTCACCTCCCAGGCTCAAGCGATTCTCCTGCCTCAGCCTCCCTAGTAGCTGGCTAGTTTTTTATTTTATTTTTTTTTTTGAGACAGAGTCTCACTCTGTAGCCCAGGCTGGAGTACAATGGCGTGATCTCGTCTCACTCTAACCTCCGCCTCCTGAGTTCAGGTGATTCTTGTGCCTCAGCCTCCCAAGTAGCTGGGATTACAGGCATGTGCCACCCGGCTAATTTTGTATTTTCAGTAGAGACAGGGTTTCACCATGTTGACTAGGTTGGTCTTGAACTTCTGACCTTGTGATTTGCCTAGCTAGGCCTCCCAAAGTGCTGGGATTACAAGTGTGAGCTACTGCACCTGGCTTAATTTTTGTATTTTTAGTAGAGACCGGGTTTCGCCATGTTGGCAACGCTGGTCTCAAACTCCTGACCTCAGGCCATCCACCTGCTTTGGCCTCCCAAAGTGCTGGGATTACAGGCAGGCGTGAGCCACTGCGCCTGGCCCAATTTTCAATTGGCAACCCTCAGATTCTGTGGCTCCCTGTGTGAGGAGGGCACTTGCTTTTGTTCCCTAGGGGTGTTCTTTGTGTGGCTAGGTGCAGCTCATTTCTGTTTGGAGGAAATTTTTTTTTTTTTTTTGGGACAGAGCCTTGCTCTGTCACCCAGGCTGGAGTGCAGTAGTGCAGTCATAGCTCACTGCAGCCCCAAACTGCTGGGCTCAAGTGATTCTCCTGCCTGAACCTCCCAAGTAGCTGGGACTACAGGTGTGCACCATCAGGCCTGGCTAATTTTTAAATTTTCTTTAGAGACAGGGTCCTGCTGTATTTCCAGGCTGGTCTCAAACTCCTGACCTCAAGTGATCCTCCCACTTTAGCCTCCCAAAGTTCTGGGATTACAGGTACGGGCCACTGCAGTTGGCCCTGGAGAGACATTTTTGTGACCATACTAGTAGCAAAATGAGAGCTCGGGGCCAGCACCCTGATTCCACTTCATGTCGATAGCTGTGTGTCTCCTTTTTCATTAAGTGAGTGCCTGCTGGGTGCTGCTTTAGGAAGAGTATAAATAGAAGCTTCTGTGGGTCAAGCACCGTCTTTTCTCCCTCATCTCAAACTTCGCTTCTTAGTCTGAAGTTGCCCATTAAATACACCTATTAAGGACGCAGATGATTGGTTTATCTGAAAGTCCAGATGGAAAACAGACTCTGCTTTTCTTTTTTGGTGTGTATATTTGTGTGTGTGTGTGCGTGTGTGTGTGCGTGCGTGTGTGTGTGTGTGTGTGTGTGTGTGGTGGGGCAGAGAACATACAGACGTGGTGGTTGGTATACTTGGCTCGTGGATTTCACTGCTGTTTTTTCTGGGGTTACTCAGAATTTGAGAGTTCATGAGGAGCATTTGGAAGAACGTTACCAAGAGAAAAGGAGGGACAGGAAGCCCCTAGACTTCTCCTCGAGGGTATCCCCACTGCAGTCTTCCTTAGACGTTTGGATTTCCCAGTCCTCTTGTTTTGAGGCGTGGTATAAATTCAGCCTCTCATACATTTAAAAATATCGGTTGAACACCTGCTATATTCTAGGCACTGAGGAGACGGTAGTGAACAGACGAGAATGCCTGCTCTCCCAGAGCCACAGAAATCACAAGGGACAAAGAAGGGAAAAGAACAGCACGCTGGAAGCTGCAGGTTAGGCAGGATCTGAGAGCCAAAGGGGATGTGTGGGGTGGGGCGATGGGAGCTTGAGGTGACGCTGGAATGCAGATCTGGAAGGAGCCATGGCGCTGTCTGAACGTACACTCTTCTAGTCAAAGGCGGCAGCAAGGGCAATGCCTGATTCGGTAGCCTGCCTGGAATTTTTTTTTTTTTTGAGACAGGGTCTCGATCTGTCATCAGGCCAGAGTGCAGTGGCACGATCTTAGCTCACTGCAGCCTTGACTTCCTGGGTTACAGCAATTCTCCCGCCTCAGCCTCCTGAGTAGCTGGTATTGCAGGCATCACCACACCTGGCTGATATTTTTTCTTTTTGTAGAGATGGGATCTTGCTTTGTTGCCCAGGCTGGTCTCAAACTCCTGATCTCAAGCAATCTTCCCACCTTAGCCTCCCAGAATGCTGGGATTATAGGTGTGAACCACCATAACTGGCCATGCCTGGCATTTTTGAGGTCCAGTGGCTTCCAGGAGGCCATGCGGTCAAGGGGGAGGATAAGGGGAGCTAAGGTGAGAGAGAGATGTGGGGAGGGTGAAGGCAAGGGGAGTGGGAGGGCAGGTTGACAAGGGCCTCTTAGGCTGCAGTGAAGACTCTGCCTTTGGCTGTAAGTGAAATGGGGAACCTTGCAGAGTTTTGAGCGCAGAAGTCACTTGATCTGCCTTGTGCTTTTCATGATCCCTGGGGTGGCTGTGCTGGCAGCAGATGGTTGGGGTTCAGGGGCAGAAGTGGGGAGATCAGTTAGGCTCCTGCAGTGACCCAGCTGAGGGGTAATGGTGTTTAGAATTGGGGAGCAGCCATGGAGGTGATGAGAAGTGGTTGGTTTCTGGTTGTGTTTGTTTTGTTTTTGAGATGGAGTCTCGCTCTGTCAGCCAGGCTGGAATCAGTGACATGATCTTGGTTCACTGCAGTCTCCGCCTCCCGGGTTCAAGCGATTCTCCTGCCTCAGCCTCCTGAGTAGCTGGAATTACAGACGTGCCCCACCACGCCCAGCTAATTTTTGTATTTTTAGTTGAGACGGGGTTTCACCATGTTGGCCAGGATGGTCTCGATCTCCTGACCTCGTGATCTGCCTGCCTCGGCCTCCCAAAGTGCTGGGATTACAGGTGTGAGCTACTGCACCCGGCCAGATTCTGCATGTGTTTTAAAGGTGGAGCTGGTAGGAATTGCTGGTGGACTGGATGTGGGGTGTGAGATTCTCCAAGGACTGAGGTTGGAAGAAGGGTTCATTTGGTGGTTTTGTTCAGTTTCCCCGAGAGTTTTCAGAGCACCTGCTCTGTGCTGGGAGGCTCTGGAAACAGCTTACAGGGCAAGCTCACAGCCTTGGGCTTCTGGGCTCCCCTGGGGAGGGATTTCTGAATTTGAAGGTGAAATTCTGGGAGGGACTTTGAGGTACCTCCTCTTCTGTCACAGTGGGAAACGCCTGCGATAGGCTGGAAATGTTAGCAGCAGAAAGAGCTGTTCAACACTGAGAAAGTGCTGTTTTGTGCCTTTAGAATTGTCAATAGAAAGAGCTGCAATCACTTTGACAGGTGGGCCTTTAACCTGTAACTGTCCAACTTGATTCGGCAATTTAAAGCCCAAACATTTTCAGTGGGAAATACAATAAACACGAGAACTCTGATTACTCCTCTCTTTGACAGGATGTTTTATATTTTGTTTTTTCTTTTTTTTTTTTTTGAAACCAGGTCTTGCTCTGTCGGCCAGGCTATCATGTAGTGGTGTTGTCATAACTCACTGCAGCCTTGAATTTGAATCCTCCCACCTCAGGGTCCCGAGTAGCTGTGACTACAGGCCCACACAACCATGCCTAATTTTGTTTATTTTTTGTAGAGATGGGGGTCACGTTGTGTTGCCCAGGCTGGTCTCGAACTCCTGGGCTCAAGCGATCTGCCTGCGTCAGCCTCCCTATGTTCTGGGATTACAGGCATGAGCCACCATCCCTGTTCTAAAAGTTTTTCTTGATTGAAAAAGGTAACAGGCTGGGCGCTGTGGCTCACACCTGTAATGCCAGCATTTTGGGAGGCTGAGGCAGACCCATCATTTGAAGTCCAGAGTTCGAGACCAGCCTGGCCAACATGGTGAAACCCCGTCTCTACTAAAAATGCAAAAAAATTAGCCAGGCTTGGTGGCACGCACCTGTAGTCCCAGCTACTTGGGAGGCTGAGGCAGGAGAATTGCTTGAACCCCGGAGGTGGAGGTTGCAGTGAGCTGAGATCACGCCACTGCACTCCAGCCTGGGTGACAGAGTGAGATTCCGGCTCTAAAAAAAATAAAGTAAAGATAACAAACTTCAGTGTCCTTATTGATTAGTAAAGTGAGATTTGGGAAACGGGAGTTTTGGTTGGAGCTTGTCCCCAGAGAAGCTAATGACAACTGTGTCTCAAGTACCTATTTCTGGTTCAAATTTGATAACTGAATGGCCAGTAATTAGTTTTGGTTGGTGCCAGGTGGACATTTGTGTGTTCTCAGGGGAGGATTTCAGGGGTTAACTTGTTGAGTTTTTCTCTGGCTGGGTCTCTGTAAATCTCTTTAATCTTTCCTTTCCCCGAATAAATCTCCTTAAATCCCTTTCAATCTCTGTCCAGCCTCTCCTCCTCTCTCCTCTGGAAGGGCTTAGGCATTGGTCCAGCGGAGATTCATCACATTACTGGTCAACTTGTCCACCGGGGATATGTTTCTTTCTTTTTTTTTTGAGACAGAGTCGCACTCTGTCGCCCAGCCTGGAGTGCAGTGGTGCGATCTCAGCTCACTGCAACCTCCGCCTCCCGGGTTCAGGCTATTCTCCTGCGTCAGCCTCCCGAGCAGGTGGGACTACAGGCACATGCCACCACGCCCGGCTAATTTTTGTAATTTTGGTAGAGATGGTGTTTCACCATGTTGCCCAGGCTGGTCTTAAACGCCTCATGCCAAGTGATCCACTCCCCTCAGCCTCACAAAGTGCTGGGATTACAAGCATGAGCCACCGCGCTCGGCCATTATGTTTCTTTAATTAATGAAGGATCTGCTTACAGGTGGCCGCCATGAAGCCTGGTGCCCGAGTCAGTGGACCCAATTTCCCTGATGCAAAATGGCCAATTCCATGCTTATTTAGTCCAGGAGGACACATGGACTTTGGGAAAGATTCCAGCCTGATCTTGGTTCATGTTCGCTGTGCCCCTTTGACCTTCTGTGGTCAGGCAGATCTCTTTTTCTTTGGGCTAATTTTTTTTTTTTAATTAGATTTCACTTGATTTTCTTTTCTTTTTTTCACTTATTATGCAGTGTATTGATCATTCAGGCTCCAGTTAGAGCAAAGGTAACCTCCAAATACATGCCATAGGTCAAGTTCATTTTATACCTTCAGCTATCTGTTCTCCATGTCTCGTGCAGTTTTTCCAGATCTTTCAGCAGGACTTAGAAATGGAGAGTTTCCAGCCTGGAGTGCTGCCTCATACCTGTAATCCCAGCACTTTGGGAGGCTGAAACAGGAGGATCACTTGAGGCTGGGAAGTTGAGGCTGCAGTGAGCTGTGATGGCACCAGTTTGCTCCAGGCCGGGTAACAGAGAGAGACCATGTCCCCAGAAAGAAAGAGAAAAAAGTGGGGGACCAGGGACAGTGGCTCATGCCTGTAATCCCAGCACTTTGGGAAGCTGAGGCAGGTAGATCACCTGAGTTCAGGAGTTCAAGACCAGCCTGGCTAATATAGTAAAACTCTGTCTCCACTAAAAACCTCAAAAATTAGCTGGTGCATGCCTTTAATTCCAGCTACTCGGAAGGCTGAGACACCAGAAAAGCTTGAACCTGGGAGGTGGAGGTTGCAGTGAGCTGAGATTGTACCGCAGCACTCCAGCCTGGGCGACAGAGTGAGAATCTCAAAAAAAAAAAAAAAAAAAAAGAAGTGGGGGATTCTGTCTCCTGGTTAACACTGAACCTTGAGGGTAAGCCTTTCATAGGGTATATTTGCTGAGGCCAGGTAGGGGAGACAATATAACATGATTGCAAGATCATTCCGGTACGGCATTCGTAGCTGAATGCCTCTGGATAGATTCCTTAATCCCTCTAAGTTTAAGAGGGAGACAGGAGTTGCTGCCTTGTGGGATTGTTGCAAGGATTCAGTGACATGTGTGAGGTACCTGGCACATAACTGGAATTGAATATATGGTAACTGTCATCAAGCTGTAGTTGCCTCCAGAAGCCAAAGTTGACTTCCCTTGGACATTTGGGGACAGTTCCGGTGGGGAAGAACATGTCAGTATCTGTTGGAAATTGATTTTTGGACGCTCTTTTGCAAATAGGCATGATGTTGCATATTTAACCTTCCCCGAAACTGATTTAAGAAACCATAAACAGTTCTTCAGTCAGCCAGGGAAGAACAGTCCACAGCTGTTCTTCCCGGTACAGTGAGTAGCTAAGAACAGAGACTTGGAGGTTACACAGATATGGGTGGAAATCCTGGGTCCACAGCTTCCTAGCTGTACAGATTTGGGCCAATTATTTTACCATTCTGAGCCTCACGTCCTCATCTGTAAAACAGGATAACACTCGGACCTAATGTAAGGCTTGTGGTGAAGATGAAACGAGGGTTCGTGCGAACCACTGAGAGCAGCGTGCGTCACGTGGGTGTGTGCACAGTAAATGCCCGCTCTCTCTCATTTGTCCCTGCTCTTCAGAGGCCATTTGCACAGATTTGGAAGGCACACTGAGCCATTCAACATTTGCTCTCAACAGGGGTGATTAGTTCATGTAATGCTAGCATTAAGCAAAAGGCTCTGCCTGCAACGTCCTCTGGCCCAGCTTCGGTGCTGGAGTGACCTAGTTAGCTGTGTGTCCCAGGCTGAGCCCTCCCTCTGGGTAGCTCCTCTGCATTTTTTTCTCTGCACCTCTCCCTGCACCCTTAGCTGGTTTTAAAACATCTGTCCCCCTCTCCATCAGCCTGGGCAAGAGTCCCTTCTCACTGCGTGGAGGTCTGCGGCAGACTGTGGCTTTTCTTTGATTCGACGTGCTTTTCTTCTTCAGTCTTTCTGCTTTGTTTCTTACTGAAACTCGTGTTGATTTGAGGACTCAAGTAACTTCCTTACAGTGTCTAACCATCATGGAGTTTTGTAGTTTAAAACCTATAGGTACTGAATTTATTTTAATGCTAGAGTATTTAAAAATGGCAGCATGCATATGTATATACCATGTAAGAACATGTATTTATTTAAAATATCCTTCTGGGGGATTTTTGCATGGGAGGTGGGAGAAGACCTCAAAAGCTTTCAATGTCCCAGGTCACAGGATGTTAGCATAACACGTAGGGAGCGAATTTCCAAATCGGGTATGATTCCTTCTCTTGATCTGTCCATTTCAGTTCCTTTGGCAGTCACACAACATTCATGGTCATGATTTATTGGTGCTGAGCAGAGGAAGAAAAAGCTCCTCCAATTGAAAGTAGTCAATATTTCTAGTTGTTGAGAGGACCTTTCTCTGTCTTTCATGAGCACAACACGGATCGCTGAAATTGGTTTTACAATAAACTGGATTTGGTGCCGTAAATGGAATCCTAAAGGTATCGTATTAAATAAAACCTCAGACAGTTTCTAATGTTCAAGTGAGTCCCGCCTGCCTCCCCACACAACCCTGTCCCCTTGTACAAGGCCCAAAGTGTTGTGAAAAAGAAAAACCCTAAACCCGTGCAGCTTTGGAAAATGTGTGGATGGGGAAAGAGAGGTTGTCCAAAGCCAGGAAGAATCATAGCGCGGCTGGCAGGCCAGTGTCCCCTGCCCCCAAGTGTCCTCCCATTTATGGGCTGATACTTCCTTAACGTTGAAAAAAGACTGCTTCAAATTTGCCTTAAAACTTGACAAGATATAAATACCTCGAAATAGGTTGAGAGGCTGCCAGTCATTGACGATGTAAGTGACTTGAAGGAAAGAACTTTTTCTCAAGACTTAATTAGCATTTGAATGGGAGGTAGAAGGGAGAAGAAGTACTTTCATTCCTGGGAGGCTCAAATCGGTCGCGGTCGCGAAGTGGGGAGTTGAGGGCTGAGTGAGGCCGGGGGGGAATGACGCCCTGGGGCTCGGGGAGAAGGACCCTCAAACCACATACATCAACTATTGCAAAATTGGGCCCTAAAATGTCCTGGGCTCTGGAAAGGGAGGCTGCTGTGTTGCCGCCTCTCCCATCTTTCCTTCTTCCTCCAGGGCCAGGACAGGAGTTCAGAGACCGTAACAGCTCTGCCGCGGACCCCAGGGCCTCTTTAGGTTGGAATAGGATCCAGGTCACCATGAAAAATTCCACTTCCGTAAGAAAATGTGCCTCAGACAGCAACAACAGCAATAACCACAAGCTCTCAGTGGTGTCTTGGAACATACTTTGCATATGAATTGGGGACAGCCAGCATTTGGCAGTAACGCACAAGAATTATGCTCTTTGGATTTTTTGGTGTGTGTTAGCATAGTCCGTAAAAACAGAGTTTGGGGCGCCAGTCGTGATGGACAGTGTTGGCTTTCTGTGATCCTTTCAGCTTCTTTACCAATTGGATATAGTATTTGATATAATAACAGGACTTCATATTTGACTTTTTTTTTTTTTTGAGAAGGAGGCTCCCTCTGTTGCCAGGCTGGAGCGCAGTGGTGCTATCTTGACTCACTGCAACTTCTGGCTCCTAGGTTTAAGTGATTCTCCTGCCTCAGCCTCCCGAGTAGCTGGGATTACAGGCACTCACCACCATGCCTGGCCAATTTTTGTATTTTTAGTACAGATGGAGTTTCACCACCTTGGCCGGGCTGGTCTCGAACTCCTGACCTCTGGTGATCTGCCCTTCTCGGCTTCCTCTCTCATGTACTTTAAAATAATCTCTAGATTACCTGTAATACCCAATATAATGTAAATGTTATGTACATAGTTATTATACTGTATTCTTTGGAGAATACTGACAAGCAGTATATGTTCAGTACAGACAAAATTTTTTTCCCTAGGTATTTTTCTTTGAGACAGAGTCTCTCTCTGTTGCCCAGGCTGGAGTGCAGTGGTGTGATCTCGGCTCACTGCAACCTCCACCTCCCAGCTTCAAGCGATTCTCCTGCCTCAGCCTCCCGAGTAGCTGGGATTACAGGTGTGTGCCACCACACCAGCTGATTTTTGTTTATTCATTTGTGTGTTAACGGACACAGGTTGCCTTCACCTCTTGGCTGTTGTGAATTGTACTGCTGTGAACCTGGTGTGCAGCTGTCTGAGTGCCTGCCTTGAATTCTTTGGGGTTTATAGCCAGAAGTGGAATTGCTGAATTGGATAGTCGTTCTAGATTTCATTTTTTGAGGAACTGCCATACTGTTTTCCACAGCTGCTTGATGTTTTGCAGTTTGCAATGTGGTTTTGGCCTCCATGATTCCTTCTGACTCTTAGTGAGTGAGTGGCAGTTACTGACCTCATTTAACAGATAAGGACATGGAGGGTCAGAGGGGTAAAATGACTCAGGTGAAGAGGTTGCTAAGGAGCATGTGGAAAGTTAAGAGTCTCCTGACTCCAGTGCTCATTCTCTTTTTTTTTTTTGAGATGGAGTCTTGCTCCGTTGTTCAGGCTGGAGTGCAGTGGTGCGATCTCGACGCACTGCAACCTCCATCTTCTGGGTTCAAGCGATTCTCTTGCCTCAGCCTCCTGAGTAGCTGGGGTTACAGGCATGCGCCACCACACCTGGCTACTTTTTTGTGTAGAAATGGGATTTCACCATGTTGGTTAGGCTGGTCTTGAACTCCCAACCTCAGGTGATCTGCCCACCTCGGCCCCTCAAAGTGCTAGGATTACAGGTGTGAGCCACTGCCCCTGGCCATCATTCTCTTATCAGGCTGCTAACAAGCTGGTTAGTGGAGTCAATGGGATAGAGAAGTCTGACTGATACTAAAAAAAATAGCCAAACCTCACCCTCTGTGCATGCATGTGTTATGGTATGGGAAGGAGCCGTTGGAGTCAGTTGTGTGCTAATCAACTGGTCTTGATGGGAGGGAAATTCTGATTTGTAGCATTTGCTGATTTCCATGGTGTAAATACTCCTATCTGGTAGGATTCCAAGCTCCCTATGGTTTAACAACCTACTTGCAAAATTCCTGACTTAGGTAGGCTCTTAGGAGTCGCTGGGAGGTGGCTGTGGCATCCCACTGAAGGAAGCGGAGGTCAGGAGGTCTGGGCATGAGTCCCAGCTCTGCCATTTAAGAACTGTGGAATCAGCCGGGCATGGTGGCTCATGCCTGTAATCCCAGCACTTTGGGAGGCCGAGGCGTGTGGATCATCTGACATCAGGAGTTCGAGACCAGCCTGACCAACATGGTGAAACCCCACCTCTACTAAAAATACAAAAAATAGCCGGGTGTGGTGGCTCACGCCTGTGATCCCAGCTACCTGGGAGGCTAAAGCAGGAGAACCACTTGCACGTGGGAGGCGGAGGTTGCAGTGAGCTGAGATCGCGCCATTGCACTCCAGCACGGGCAACAAGAGCAAAACTCTGTCTCAAAACAAAAAATGAAGAACAAACTGTGAAATCTTGGTTTTATCCTAAGTCTTTTTTTTGTTTTGAGACCGAGTCTCGCTCTGTCACCCACGCTGGAGTGCAGTGGCACAATTGTGACTCACTGCACCCTCTGCCTCCCAGGTTCAAGTGATTCTCCTGCCTCAGCCTCCGAAGTAGCTGGGATCACAGGTATGTGCCACTACACCCGGCTAATTTTGTATTTCCATTAGAGACGGGGTTTCACGGTGTTGGCCAGGCTGTTCTTGAACTCCTACCTCAAATGATCCATTCACCTCCGCCTCCCAAAGTGCTGGGGTTATGGGAGTGAGCCACGACACCCGGCCTTGTGTGTCAAATGAGGTTAATGACACTTGCTTACCTTCTAGACTTTTTATAAGTCCGAAATGAGATAAGGAACGTGTGATGCTTGGCATATATTATAGTAAAGGCCTAATGTTAATAGACACAGGAGGAATTATGGTGTTACGAAGATTATAGCTTTAAAAATGCTTCCTTCTCAGCTGGGCGCAGTGGCTCATGTCTGTAATCTTAGCATTTTGGGAGGCTGAGGTGGGCAGATCACTTGAAGTCAGGAGTTCGAGACCAGCCTGGCCAACATGGTGAAATCCCATCTCTTCTAAAAATATAAAAAATTAGCCGGGCGTGGTGGCGCATGCCTGTAGTCCCAGCTACTCGGGAGGTGGGAGAATTGCTGGAACCCAGGAGCCGGAGGTTGCAGTGAGTCGAGATCATGCCACTGCACTCCAGTCTGGGCAACAGAGTGAGCCTCTGTCTCAAAGAAAAGAAAAAAATGTTTCCTTCTCCTCACCGTCAGTGTCACATTCACCTCTTGAAACCTAGCTGTTATCTTTTGGGCAGGCTTCCTGTGGAAGTTGGCTCAGACCTTGACCTTGAATCTGAAAGTTATCAACACAAAGCCCAAAGTTTCATAGTCTGTTTTCTCTGGCTCTATTTGAGTGTTGTTACATTGTTTTCATTTTTGGTTTTTAAGCGATTGGTGCCTTAAGAAAAATTTAAAAGAAAATTAGAACAACAACATGTTATCCTTGTAGAGAATTTGAAAAATAGGGAAAAATGTACAGAAGACAGTAAGAATCAGCTGTTAGGCTGGGCATGGTGGCTCACTCCTGTAACCTCAACACTTTGGGAGGCTGAGGTGGGTGGATCACTTGAGGCCAGGAGTTTGAGACCAGCCTGGCTAACATAGTGAAACCCCATCTCTACGAAAAATACAGAAAAATTAGCCAGGCCTGGTAGCGCATGCCTGTAATCCCAGCTACTCGGGAGGCTGAGGCGGGAGAATTTTTTGAACCCGGGAGGAAGGGGTTGCAGTGAGCTGAGATTGCGTGACTGCACTCCAGCCTGGGTGACGGAGTGAGACTCTGTCTTAAAAAAGAATAAAAAAGAGTCAGTTGTTGGCTGGATGGATCCTGGGCATTGAGTCCTTCCGGGGCGCTGTGGGGAGATCTTGGGAGAAACCCCAGAGATCAGTTGTGGGGTTGGACCTGTGGGGGTGAGGCTGTGGTTATATACTCACTTGAGGTATTTCAGTGTATTGGCAGGTGGTGTGCCTGAATCACTGTGCACCTGTTGAGAATTGGCTGTGGATAGGGGTGGCTTTGACTCCTGTAAGCTATAGTCTTTGTGAGCTCTGTGGGAGTCAGACTTGTAGTGTGTCAGTATTTTGTGTAGCTTGGCAGTGATGGTGGTGGTGATGGCACTGCTTGGCTTATTCTCACGGTCACCGTCTATCTATCCTCATGACCACTTCTGAACACATCCCCAGAATCAGCAGTGGGACCGTTCCTGCTGCCAAGATGAGACCTGACTCCACACACTTCCAGCGAGCTAATTATACTTGTGAGAAAAAGGAGATAAAAAATATTCACATCCAAGTGTGGCTGACGCTCCCTGCTTAGGGTAAGATACAGGAAGCCAGCTTCTCAGTTGCTTCGTGACATAAAATACTGTTACACGCACAGTCCTGTCTTCTGCTAAGCTGCAGACGCCCGAAACCTTGAAGTCAGCCCCTCTTCAGAACGCAGTCTTTGGAAGTTCTTGAGGTTAGAACAGCGGTTCTCAGGGACCAGGGACCAGTTTCGAGGAAGACAGTTTTTCTACGGACCAGGGGGAGGGGAATGGTTTCGGCATGATTCAAGCACATTATGTTTGTTGTGCACTTTATTTCTACTATTATTACATTGTAATGTCTAATGAAATAATTCTACAACTCGCCATAATGTGGAATCAGTGGGAGCCCTGAGCTTGTTTTCCAGCAACTAGACGGTCCCGCCTGGGGGTGGTGGTAGACAGTGATGGATCATCAGGCATTAGATTCTCATAAGGAGCCGGCAACCTAGATCCCCCACAGGCGCAGTTCACAGTAGGGCTTGTGTTCTGATGAGAATCTAATGCCACTGCTGACTAGACAGGGGGCGGAGCTCAGGCAGTAATGCGGGTGATGGGGGCATCGACAGATGAAGATTTGCTTGGTTGCCAGCTGTTCACCTGTTCTGCGGCCCAGTTCCTAACAGGCCACAGACTGATACTGGTTCATGACCTGGGGGCTGGGGACTCCTTGGCTTAGAAGGTGAGGTCTTTGGGGCCAGGCGTGGTGGCTCGTGATTGTAATCCCAGAATTTGGGAGGTTGAGGTGGGCGGATCACTCGAGGTTAGGAGTTCGAGACCAGCCTGGCCAACATGGTGAAACTTCGTCTCTACTAAAAAATACAAAAATTAGCGGGACATGGTGGTGGGTGCCTGGAATCCCAGCTACTTGGGAGGCTGAGGCAGGAGAATTGCTTGAACCCAGGAGGTGGAGGTTGCAGTGAGGTGAGATAGCTCCAGCTTGGGTGACAGAGTGAGACTCTGTCTAAAAAAAAAAAAAAAAAAAAAAGAAATGAGGTCTTTGTAACTTAGGTGATCAGCTAGACCAGCTCTCTCATTCTGTGGGCTGTGAAACAGGTGCACTGAGATGATGTGAACTGCCTGGGTCCCACAGTTAATCTCTGTCACCTCCAGGCCTTGGGCTTTGGCCAGATCATGTTTCTGTTGTGTTATGGATAAGGATGTGCACTGTGGTCATTAGGAGGTGTCATGACAGAGCACCACGGAGGGCTGGTTACCAGAGAAGACACAGTCTGTGCTGGAGGTTGGGTGGCTTCAGCCATTGTGTCTCTATTCCTTTGTCACTCGCTTTGTGGATGTGAAAGGAGCTCTCGAAGATGTGTCTGGCTCCTGAGGAACTAGGAGCTGCGGGCAGTTAGCGCCCTTGCTCCTCTGCTTACCTTCCCCTGCCTGCTGGGGATCCAGGCTGTGTGTCCCTAAGTAGGTGACAGGGAACCAATTCAGAGAGCAGAGAGCAGAGAACAGGCGCCTCTGATCCCCAGAGGGTCTCTGCAAAGACCTGACTTAGGATTATCCTGTGCTGTGGCCACATAGAGGCTTTCCCAGGCCCCAGCAGAGCTGGCCTCACACACAGGCAGCACCTTGCTCGGGTGGGATACCTTTGTGTTTAATACATGTTTGTGTCTGGGTGTGGCGGCTCACGCCTGTAATCCCAGCTACCTGGGAAGCCAGGGCAAGCAGATCACTGGAGGTCAGGAGTTCGAGACCAGCCTGGCCAACATGGTGAAACCCTGTCTCTACTGAAAATACAAAAATTAGCTAGGCGTGGTCGCAGATGCCTGTAATCCCAGCTACTCAGAGGCTGAGGCAGGAGAATTGCTTGAGCCTGGGAGTTGGAGGTTGCAGTGAGCCGAGATCGCACCACTGCACTCCAGCCTGGGTGGCAGAGCAAGACTCCGTCTCAAAATAATAAAATAAAAGTTTGTTGGCCGGGCACAGTGGTTCATGCCTATACTCCCAGCTACTTGGAGGCTGAAGCAAGAGGTTCACTGGAGCTCAAGAGTTCCAGGCTCCTGGGAGATGGCACAGTTCCAGGCTATCGTGAGCCGTGATGACACAACTGTATTCTAGCCTGGGTGAAACAGCAAGGTCCTATTAAAAAAAAGTTTGGCCAGACGCGGTGGCTCATACCTGTAATCCCAGCGCTTTGGGAGGCCGAGGCAGGCAGATCTAGCTTGTTGTGAGGTTTGGTTGCAATAACAAGAATAATAATGATTACAGGTTGGGCACAGTGGCTCATGCCTATAATCCCAGCACTTTGGGAGGCCCACATCACGCCACTGCATTCCAGCCTGAGTGGCAGAGTAAGACCTTGCCTCAGGAAAAAAAAAAAGGCTATTAACACATGTCGTAGATTACAGGTGCTAAATGAAAGGGCATTGATTTTAATTTTTTAGGCAGATAGGTGTTACACCCCATCATGTGTTAACTTCCATGAAAAGACCTGTGATGCCTTCAGGAATACCATTACAGATTTTGCTCCTTTGGCCTACAGCATTTTCTGAAGTATAAAATATTAGGCACGCCTAGCAATGTATAGATCATTGTGAAGGAATTTATCTTTTGTAAGAGTGAGCCTGGAGAAAGAGATGGGAGAGAGAACTTGAAATCACAAAGGGTTGGACTAGAATTACAGGGTGGCGCTCATGTTGATTGTGCCGAAGAGGAGGTCAGAGGCGGGTAAAGTCAGCCGGAATCATAGCATTCATTCATTCGTCTGTTTGTTCATTCAGTGAACAGTTTTGAAGGCTCACTGTGAGAAATGCTGAGAGACTAGTATGTTCTGTCTCTGTGAGCTCTGTGATTCTTTTTTTTTTGAGACTAGGTCTTGCTCTGTCACCCATGCTGGAGCACAGTGGCGTGGTGGTAGCTCATTGCAGCCTCGACTTCCTAGGTGATCAAGCCATCCTCCCGCCTCAGCCTCCCTAGTAGCTGGGACTATAGGTGTACGCCACCTTGCCTGGCTATTGTTTTTTAATTATTATTATTTTTTGTGGAGATGAGTTCTCTCTTTGTTGTCCAGGCTGGCCTGGAACTCCTGGCTTCAAGCTGTCCTCCTGCCTTGGCCTCTCAAAGTGCTGGGATAACAGGCGTGAGCTGCCATGTTCAGCCTGATCGTGGTGATCCTGATGGTCTGTGTGGAAGCTCATGGGAAGAAGAATGAGATTTGTCCTCCTGTTGGGGGCACTGATCTTGCTGCCACGTCTGTTGTGCAGGTGGCTTAGGTGAGGGAGGGGCTCTGCCTGCTTTATGTGGTGACCCTGCCTTGGCTGGTTAGACTCCTAGGTAGTGTCATAAAAGGCAGGGTGGTCATGGTGGCCTCTTTAGGACACTGACCCCTCCTCCTGCTGTCAGTGGTGGCTGTCCCCTCATAGGAATTCTCTCTTTTTTTTTTTTGAAATGGAGTTTCACTCTGTCACCCAGGCTGGAGTGCAGTGTCGTGAGCTCAGCTCACTGC
>CAUYQU010044541.1:0-42529 GCA_963574635.1 Cheracebus regulus
GAGGAGTTGTGATCCCTTGTTGGAGGAGAGGTGTTCTGGTTTCGGGTGTTTTCATCCTTTTTGCACTGGTTTCTTCCCATCTTTGTGTATTTATCCTCCTGTCATCTCTGTAGTTGCTGACTTTCAGATTGGGCCTCTGAGTGGATGTCTAGGTTGTTGATGATGAAGTTATTTCTGTTTCTTAGTTTTCCTTCTAGCAGTCGGGCCCCTCTGCTGTAGGACTGCTGAGGTCCACTCCAGGCCCTGCTTCCTGGGGATCACCTGCAGCAGCCTCTGCACTTTCACTGGGAGCTGCAATCCTGAGCTGCTCCTAACTGGCCATTTTGGATCTCTCTCTCAACTTTTTTTTTTAATGATACTAACCAATCCTTTTTGGAGACATTTAAGAATTGGGCTTTTTCCTCCCAATCAACTTGCTTTGGTGCAGTTAAGATGAAAGTAAATAAATCCTGCTAGTTGGGTTGTTGCTACTTTTCTCGAGGGTCTGCCCTTTGCAGCAATAACCAGGAGACATGGGGTAGGGAGCCAGTCAGTATCCAGCTCCTGGGAAACATGAACTGCCAAGAACAAAGCAGCTGTCTATAGCCAACTGAGATCAAATTCCTCAAGCTTCTGGGTGGAACCCTAACCCAGATTGGAGGAAGGAGTCAAGAATATACCCTGGGACAGTTGGCCAGAAGTAAGAAGAAACTCTATCATTTCAAGATTATGTGTTTATGTGTGTGTACTGAAGAGAAATAACTTTTATAAGGATAAGTAAATTTAAAAAGAAATAAAGTTAAACTCTAGCTAAAGGAAAATGCATACGAAATCCCAGGATTTATAACTAAAAGTGTTTCTCAGACTCTATAACTACTCACAAGTGTTTAGTCTTCTTAAAACTTTCCTTGTAATGAACATCACATACTGGGGTCTGTTGGGGGGTGGGAGCCTGGAGAGGGATAGCAGGGGATGGGGAGGCTGGGGAGGGATAACATTGGGAGAAATGCCTGATGTTGGTGACAGGAGTTGGAGGCAGCAAACCACCATGGTACATGTGTACCTATGCAACAATTCTGCAAGTTTGGCACATGTATCCCAGAACTTAAAGTATATATATTAAAAAAAACAACAACAAAAAAACCTCCCTTGTAATAAAGAGAAAAACATTATGAGTGTCGAGTTTCTCTAGCACAGCTGATGCTGGTCTGCCTGTCTGGAAACACCAGGAGTGGTGACATATGATTTCAATTAAGTTCACAGTTCCACAAAAATATGCTCTCTACAAAATGGAAAAAGAATCAGAATAAGTACCAAAGTCACTAAAGATCCTTTGGTTTATCCTTGGGCATTTTAGTGCATTATTCCCAATAGATTGCCAGTAACAGGACAATCACATCCCCAAAGTCTCAACAAAGCCTAACTTGGAACAATACTGACTGGTGAACGAACAAACGAACGAATGAATGAATATTAGTCACATGACTCAATAGGAAATCAGATATTGAATAATTGTATTTTGGAGAATATGTGCTTTCATTTTCTAGGTACCCAAGCTTTGCCCTTTGGGGAATGGTCATCTCAATCTTATTCGCTTTGTGTTCTCAAAGGAATTTGGTATAAATTTGTTAGATAATACCTCAAAAATATTTGAAAACAACAGAAACATACATTTCAAAGCACCATGCCTCCAAATAACAAAACTACATCAGAAATTACTTTTATGCCTCTCAGCTGTCACTTCCATGAAGAATAAAACCAGAAAATGCCTTTTTTATACAATCATTCTGGTTAATTATATAATCATACCCTAGAATCCATAAGTAGTTATATACCTAACAGTTACTACTTACAAAATATTAGTTTCAATTCTATACAAAAATAGTCTTTAAGTACTGATTAAAATTATAGTTTAATAATTATGTTTAAGTAGAGTTCATAAAGAAAAAAATGACTCGTTAACTTGATAATTTAAGTTGGATATTATTCACCAGTATCCTTTGTGAAGGAAAACAGAAAACCGATCTTTTCAGAATTGAAAGTATTAAGCACATTAGATTGGAAAAGAGCCTTCTCTCCAAAAATCTTGTGAGTATTTACATTAAAATATTCAGATACCTATGATTTTCTGACCATTATAGTCACACATAATAAAACTCTCAGTTCTAACAGGAAGTTTTTGAACATGTGGGAATGAATCAGCTGCTGAGTGTATGCATTCTACTTTGTCTTTTGCATAATCATCTAACACTTAAAATAAATGCATGGGTATGTTTCTTAGAGTCACACTCATTCTAAACTCTGAGGTCTCTGTGGAATGGAAGCATATGAACAGAATTATAATAAGAAATATCTACAATCATACTCAATGGGAATGGTGCCATGCTACCCAAAGCCAAGGGAGTTTATCTCTAGTCACCAAGTTGCATATGAATATTTTATAAGACCAGTTGAAGAGTCAATCATGACTATGAGGGAAAATGTCTGATTTTCCCCCTCTAAAGGAAGCATTCCAAATCTAGAAAGGAACTCGGAGATCATCTACCACAATATCCTCATTTTATGGATGAAGAAACCAAGACTCAGAGAATTTAGTTTCCTTTTTTAAGGCTTCCCAACTATTCAGTTAGTCAAAGTGGCCTGGAATGAGCAAAACCAAGCACACCTTTAAATTAGGCTTATTTCAGAAATGTAATATTTGCCTTAGTAAACATCTTATGCTACATTTAATAATTTGTACAGGAGCTGAGTTTGGGGAAAATGGGACCTGTATTCTCTTCACTGATAATAGACTTTCAAGCTCAGGTCTAACTACTCAGTTTGGCAGGTTTAAATTGGTCTCATAGAATTTTTAAAATACTAGAGCCCAAAGGGCTTTATGGAACATTTTGCTTATATCCCTAAATTTATAACAAAGAAGCTGAACTAGAGAATAAACAAACTATCCAGAACACGAATAAAACTCATAAATGTGAACACAAGATATGCTGTTTCCCTCTAGAGGTGCAGGTGGTAATTTTTCAAAATTACCTTTTCAAAAATTAAAAATTGCCCTTTTTCAAAAGGGCATCAGGAAAGGCCTCATTAAGATGGTGACACTTGAAGAAAGACTTGAAGGAGGAAAGAGAGTGAACCATGTGGTTATCAAGGAAAGAGTTTTCTAAGCAGAGTCATTTTCCAGGAACAGCAAGCAGGCCAGTATGGCTAGAGCTGCATGAACCAGGTACAGTAGTTGTAGACAAAGTCAGAGAGGTAATGGAAAGCTAGATCATATAGAGCTTTGGTAGCCATTGTAAGGATTGTGGCATTTACTCTGACTGAAATGAAGAGCTACTTGAGGTTTTGGAGCAGAAGAGTAGTATAATATACCTTTATTTTTAAAGGAATGATCTGGTTGCTCTGCTCAGAATAGACTGCAAGAGGGCAAATTTTGAAGCAGAGATCACTTGGACTCTCTTGTAGTAAACCCAGGCAAGGAATAATAGAGGCTTAGACCCAACCAGTAGAATGAGGTGGTAAAAAGTGGTCAGATTCTGCGTGCATTCTGAAACTTGATGGATCGAGGCTAGGGAAAGGGAAGAGTCGAGAGTAACTTCCAGGGTTTTGACCTGGGCAACTGGAAGGGTTGTCATTAACTGATGTAATGAAGGCTGTGAGAGGAGTAAGAATGGAGGTGAGGAAGGCCAGGCACTTGTCTTTGGATGTTTGAAGTTTGAGATGTCTATTGCTGCATTACATTGCTCTTGCATTGCCATAAAGAAATACCTGAGGCTGGGTAATTTATGAAGAAAAGAGGTTTGATTGAATCACAGTTCTGCAGGCTGTACAGGAAGCATGGCACCAGGCACCTACTCAGCTTCTGATGAGAACTTAGGAAGCTTACAATCATGGCAGAAGTCAAAGGGGGAGCTGGCACATCATATGGCAAAATCAGAGCAAGGTGGTCGGGGGGGAGGTGCCACACACTTTTAAAGAGCCAGATCTCTTGAGAACTCACTCACTATCACAAGAATGGCACCAAGCAGATAGTGGTAAACTGTTCATGAGAAATCCACCCCCATGATCCAACCAGGATTACAATTCAACATGAGATCTGGGCAGGGACAAATATACAAACTTTATCAATACTATACATAAAGTAGCCAAGTCAAGTGTACAGGAGAAAGTCCAGGCCAGACATGCAAATTTGGGAATTGTCCATATATATTTGGCACAAGTGGTATTTGAATCCCTTTTCTTAAGCTAAAGAAATACAAAAGCAACATGCAATACCTGAATTATATTTAACTGTACTTCAATGTCCACTTAAGAAAATAGTTAACAAAAAATATCATGAAATAATAAATCAAATATTATTAAATTTTAGGTTTATTTTGTGGTGGGTTTCTTTGGGATTCTAAATATTAGTAAATATTGATTTTTTTCTGGATGAAAATAATAATCAGTCTACAAGATATCATAGGGTTGCCTCCTTATTCTTTAAGCAATTTCTTTGTGCATATACATTGGATTGGCTTTTACTATTGCAGTCATTGTATCAAAGATTACTCCATTCTGAGTTCTTACATGAAATGATGTTTTGATTTGACAACTAATTACAGTTTCCTTCACATCTCATGATCTGAGATAATCAGGGGACCCAGTCTGGGATATGAGGAGACACAGAAGACTCTGGCTGCCTTTCCAACAGTTAACAAGGTTTGATTTACTATAAGTAATATCTTGACTTTTTCCTGACACCTATTCAGAAAATACACAAAAGATGTATTTTATAAGTATGTGATATCCACTAACAAACAATTTAAAGATCAATCAATTAATCATCAAATTTTCCCTATTAGGTATTTTGGTTTATATCTCTATGGTAAAATCACTAATGAAAGTAACATACGCTGCTGTTTCATTTCCCTTGAGAGAGTACATATTAAATTTAATTAGCCCCCTTTAAGTATATTTAAATCTCTTACATCTAGAATATTTTAAATAAAAGTTCTCACTAAGGTTTAGGAATTCGCCACTTTAAAAATGGAAGAAAGAAAAAGAAGTAGGTTCAATTAACATATATTCCTGTAAGGAATGTCCCTGTGATGATTTTATTTTAAACTGAGAAAATAATGAATAAGTAAGATGGTGTTGAAGAAGATACCTAGCATGCAAAGAATATTTAGGAAAGAACTGAGGTGAATTAGTTCCACTGCTATACATCTAAGAGTAAATTATTGTAGTAAGACAGGATTGACTGACTTGGCGTTCTCTGCAAATTTCTTCTTCCCCAACAAAATCATACTTAGGATATAGTTAAAGGAGATGGGAGATTGTATAACAATACTAAAGGCAACACAAGCGGAGGCAGCTGTTGGCCTTATTTTGTTTTGACAGCATAGAAAAGTAACTAAAAGCAGAAAGACATATGGAAGTGGGAAAAAAACAAAATTTACAAAGGCATAAGCCATTCAAATGAACAAAAACACACACTAACAATCAAAACACTTTATGCAGAGACTGTGATCAGTGAATTAACAATCTGTACATGACATGTGTTCCCCTTTTCTATTTTTACCATAAAAGACTCAGCTGTCTTGTTATTCACTCAACAAATATTTCTAAGCTCCTCTTCCAACCCTGCACATTGCTAGGCACTGAGAATACAATGGGGAACAAGCTCATGATGTTTTCAGTTGACTGGGAAAGATCCATAATAAAGCAGGCAAGTGAGGCAGGATGAGTGCTTGTAAAGGAGAACCTCAAACATCTCTGCTTTCTGTCACTCTTACTACCACCACCTGCTACAACTGGCCCTTTTGCTAGTGTCTGCCATTCTCCCTCTGCTCTGCAATTGCTGCTTGATCATCTAAGGGAGTTCTGAATCCTACTGCCCAGACAGGAAAAGGTAAATTCTTCATTTCGTGGCTTGTCATTGCCATGAGTTGCTCACACAAATTATTAAATCCATTCTGTTGATACCTATCTCTTCCAATGTACAAGCCACGGAAAGCCCAGAAATAACAAGCAATGTTCTTTGCTCTTATGAAGCTGACCCCCTAAGTCGAGACAGATATGAACATGAGTCATTCTCACACATATCCATATAATAAATCATCCAAAGTTATGTACAAATAGCATTGTTTTGAGAGGCCAAGGTAAGGAGGGCAACATTCAATATAAATCAACAGACTACCAAATGAATTAATTATATCTGAGATGGAACATAAGCAATGCTTAGAATTTCAGCAGGCAGAAAAAAATAAAGGACAATCCAATCTATAGAGAAAAAGATAGCCAAACTCACAAATATGGAAAAGTAAGGTGAGATGAAGAGATAACAAACGGTTGAGAAGAAGTGGAGCATGGAAAGAACACTTCACTTTGTCCATGTTGTATTTGTATTGACTTGTGTGTCAGTGAGCGCTTTTTGTGCACTTCTTGCATACAGACACCCCATCACTTACCCAAAAATATTTAAGTGGCAAAGCACCAGCCTTGGACTTAGAAATCCTAAGATCTAATCCCAGTGACTATGTGATCGTGAGTAAGTGATGTTATCTTTCTGATTTCCTCTTCTTTCTATAAAATAAAGAAGACAATCACATCTTACAGAAGAGTCTGAGTATGCAATAGATAATGCCTTTGGAAATATACCATAAGTAAAAGTTGTAGAAAGGCTGACAATCTTTCCTAGGACTTAATAGATGCTCATGAAGGGTTTCATTGTTTCATAAGTCAATACAACTATAGCCACAAGTCTTTACTTAATTTCAAGTTACCAGTTTCACTTGACAGTATCACTGGAGATCACTCTGTCACAGCAAAATAGAACCCACCATTATTCTTCTAAACAGATTTAGTCTTCACAAAGTAATGACACAGATATCAACATCATCTGTAATGCTTAAGCATATTTTAATTTTTGGTTTGAGATTCCTGTTAAGGAAAGATGCTGTATCACTTAATAAAAAATCACAACATCTAACATAGCTGTTATCACTATCTACAGGAATATTACAGTTTATGAAACTTCAGGCTAGTACTATAAATGCTTAAAATTAAGGAGAATACAAAAAAAGTGCAGAAAGGATAAAGAAATAGTTAAGTGGTGATGCTATTTCATTTCTTCTCCTTGTCTGGAAAATATCTCCTGGAAAATGCATAAGAACTTCTAGAACTGAGATAAGAGATTTACTGTTTAAATCCATATATAAACATAAACTTAAAATATAGATTTAATAAAGACTCTGTTACTTAAATCTCTAGTTTGGAGTTTTATTTTTGCCCAGAGTGCCATTTTAGCATATAAAACATTAGAAATACACAACCACTCTAAGTGTTACATAATAGAATATCTCTGTGAACTTCTATTATTGCTAAGTGTAAACCAATCTTTTTTGAAATTCAAATTCAAATTGCATTTCAATTTCGAGTAATTCTAGTGCTCTCTTCTTTCCACAATGGCAAGCATACATTAGTAAAATGTATTTAATTTTTTAAATTCAGTATTCCACTGGAAAGAAAAGCCTAAATCTTGATGAAATAAATGGTATTTAGTATGCATGGTGCTATCAAAAAACTGAACCAGTACTACTTGGTATGAACAAATAAAAGAATCACCTACAAAACTGACTGGGTTCCTCAAGGATAATCCTTCACTGGACTTGTGGTGAGATCTGATATGATGTCTAAGAAATCCAGATGGAGTCTATGGTGTTTGCACATTAGGTAAGGCAGTAGGATGTCATGGAATGAGCAGTTGTTTGGAAGATGGAGAATTCCTCCTCTCTTCCCAGTTCATTTGAACTTGAGTAAGTCATTGAACTTTTCAGGACCTTGTTTTCCTCACTGACAAAATGAAAGGCTAGCCCTGGATAGGGTTCTAAGCACACACACACATACACAAAGCAAAAAATAATAAATATATATATATGTATATATGCTAATCATCATTTACTTTCCAGTTACAAATAGAAGGAGCTCCACAACAAATTGCTGCAGAAAGTTCCAGAAACAAAATTAGGGAAAAAAATCACATCGTTAGAACTAAAAATCCTCTTTCCCTCATCTTTTCTCTCCTTTGCACCCGTAATTTGTATGGGGGTGGCAGAGAGGGAGGATAGAATGAAGGGGAATTGCTCGAGTGAGGCTCTGAGAGGATCCTGAAACATCTTAGAAAGGCGTAGAGCTATTTGGTTTGGTTCCTGTTTGGTTCCAAGTACATCTCCAATACTCATCCTTTAATGTCTTACTCTGTTGCAGCTATGTTAGATGGTCTCTCTCTTTTAGATTGAATACAGTTCTTAAATTGTCTTCACAGTGAGTTTTTCCCACCATCGTAAGTCTCTGAACACTTAGTATATCCTGAAATTTTATTGTAGGATTTTTTTTACAGTATAAATGTTTCTTCTTAGATAGATTGTAAATCACATTTTAAGAAATACAACACATATATGTTATATATGTTTTTGTTTGTTTGTTTGTTTGTTTGCATATGGGACCCATCTAAAATTTTAGTTGATATAGCAAAGCTTTTCTTGCATGTCTTTAATAAATATTTTCTTATTAGTTAATAAATTAGTATGGTAGGAGGTTCTATAATAGCTCCCAGTGATTTCCAACCTGCTGATACTCATGCCTTTATGTTATCCCCTCTCCTCAATTGTGGACTGGATTTAGTGATTGCAGTCTAATGAACAGTATATAGGAAAAGTGATGGGATATCACTCCCAAGATTAGGTTACAAAACATGTGACTTCCATCTTCTTTGCCAACAATCACTCTTTCTTAGAGCCCTTAAGCAGGGGAAGCAAATGATTATGTTGTGAGTACCCATATGGAGAAGTTCACATTGCAAGAAACTGATGTCACCAGCCAACAGCCATCATGAGTATACCAATAACCATGTGAATAAGTCTGGAAATTGATCCTCCCCAGGTTAAGCCTTGAAGTGACTACAGCCCTAGGCAATACTTTGATTGCTATAGTGTGAGAGACTCTGAGCTAGAGCAACCAGAGACAGCACATCCAGATTTATGACTCACAGAAACTGAGATTAGAAATGTTAATTGTTTTGAACCTCCAAATTTGGGGGCAAGTTGTTACACAGCAATAGATAACTAATACAATTAGCAAAGAAATGAGAATCTCCAAAGAAAATATTTAGAAATGTAGCATCCAAGGATGTATAAGCTTCTTGTATTGATTTGCCTTGAAGGAATATTGAGGAAAAAAACGATTTCCCTAATCTCCGTCACCACTGCTTCCTACACACATATAAACCTTCAATTAAAATGAACCACAAAACTGTTCCTGCACCTGTCAGAATTTTTTGTTGGTTCATAACTATATTCATGCTGTTAAAAGATCAACCTTTGCTTTGGTTTAAAAATCTTTTGCAAAGCAAACAAAACAATAGTTTAAAGAAAAAAGCTATATCATGGGATAAAATATTTGCAAATTATATATTTGAAAATGGGTTAATATCCAGAATATATAAGGAACTTAAACAACTCAACAGCAAAAAAAAAAAAAATCTAAATGGACAAAAGACCTTATTAGACATTTCTCAAAATAAGACATACAAATGACCAACAGGTACATGAAAAAAAGTATCAACATCATTAACCATCAGGAAAAAGCAAATCCAAATCACAATGAGTCACTACCTCACTCAAGTTAGAATGGCTATGATCAGAAAGAAGAAAGAGAACAAGGGTTGACGAAGATGTGGAGAAAAGGAAACCCTTACACACTGTTAATAGGAATGTAAATTAGTACAGATATTATGGAAAACAGTTTGAAGTTTCCTCAAATAACCAGAACTATAGCTAGCTTATGATCCAGGAATCCCACTAGTGGGTATATGGCTAAAGACAATGAAATCAATACATCAAAGAGATGCCTGCATTCTGATGTTTACTGCAGCACCATCCACAATAGCCATGACTTGGGATCAACCTAAATGCCCAACAATAGATAAATAAAGAAAATACAGTATATCTACACAATGGGATACTATTTATCCATAAAAAAATAAAATCATGTTATTTGAGACACAATGGACAAACCTAAAGGGGATATATTAAGTGAACTTGGCCAGGCACAGGAAAACAAATGCCACATGATCTCACTCATATGTGGAATCTAAAAAGGAGATGCTCTCACAGAAGTAGAGAGTAGAACAATGATTACCAGTGTTTAAGGAGGGATAGAGGAGAGGATTGGGAGAGACTGGTCAATGGATACAAAGTTATGATTAGATAGGAAGAATAAGTTCTGTTTTTCTGTTGTACAGTAGGATGATTACAGTTAACAGTAGGGTGTTGTGTATTACAAAGTGGTTGGAGCAGGGGAGGTACTGGATGTTCTCATCCTGCAGAGATGGTAGATGAGTGAGGTGATGGCTATGATAAATACCTGCTTTGAACCTTACAATGTATACATGTATCAAAACATCAAATTGTATCCCATTGATATGAATAATTATAATGTGTCAATTAAATTTTTTAAATAAAAGAAAGACCATTCCTTGAAGTAAGAAGCAAATAAGAATGGAGAGGTTCACATATAATCTTCACTAATGAAACAATTAAAGATACAGTTCACCACAGGCACAGTCTATTATGGCCCAGATGAAGAGGCTAAATGGCTCTGGCTTCAATTATCCTCACAACCAGTCGATGACTGAGTACTTTTGTTTCCAGAATTCTTTCCTCAGCACTAGGTAGAGGAGACAGATGGGATCATGTGAAAAGTATCTCACCTCAATTCAGTGATTCAATCTGAACATGTAGAGACACAAAGCTTTACACTAATTCCTCCACTTTGAGTTAAGCCTCTAAGTCCAGAGAGAAAAAAAACATCAGGCTTGCCAGTGTTCAGCTAATGGGAAAAAAAGAGCATATTCGGGAGGAACCATGAAAGCTCAAAACTTTTAAATACTATTTGGGAAAAGAAACAGAAAAAAAAAAGAGTATCCAGGATTTTCATTAAGGCCAACATTTTCAGAAGGCTGTCCTATCTCTGCAGAAATTCTGCTATTATATGCCAAAGGATTTTTTGCTGTCATTGCAGAGGAGGGTGTGTTTAAAGCTATCTCAGCTTGCTGCTTATATATCACCCTTCTGGGGCACTTCCTGGTGCCTATGTGCAAAATTGTGGAAGTAATAAGTCCAGGTTTCACCACCTTGAAGAAAAAAAGCCCTACCGCAAAGTACAGCAACCATGACTTCCTGCTTTCCTAAATGAGCAGGAAGTCTCTGTTGCTTCAAGATTCCACTAACCTTGGTGTATATAAAAGTCCCAGAAGTAAGGGTCAGGTGCCTTGGTGTTGGCTCCTAGAAATCCACACAGCTGTGTGTGCTAAAAGCTAGTGCAGTTGAAGATGAACACATCAGGACCAGGCCTTTATGTAGAGATCCACAGCTCAGGGCTTAATGGGCAGAGAGCATCTTTCTTAGAGGTTCAGTTAAAAATGAGCAGTAAAGTAATTACAGAATTACTATGTAAAGGTCACAGCCCTGGAGAAATATCTTTTTTGCTCTCACCCAACATCTTGATTCTTCTCTTTTCCTCACAACCTTTATCTAAACTAATTCTGTTGGCTTCACTTTCAGAGTTTATCCTCAATCCACCAACTTCTCACCATCTCCACCATGACCACCTATATCCACATGAACGGCTCCTTTTTCTTTTCTTGCTTAAACTAATGCAAGTTCTCCACCCCACCACCATCAGTTACAGTGCTAGTGATGGTTCAGAAAGATAAATCTTACCTGCTGATGGTTTCCAGAATTGCATGGCCCTTCAGGATCCACCATTCACCTCACCTCTCCAGCACTGTCTCCCACTACATTCTCCTTGTTCTCTCTGCTCTCATGATGCCCCGCAATATACCAATCTCCTTCCATCCTCTGGCTTTGCACTGCTTCCTCCGTGGAGCCCACCCTTACCCATATGTCCATGCACTTCTTGCTCTGACTTCATTTTGTTTTCTGCTCAATATGCCTCCCTCAGAAAGGCTTCCCTGACCACTCTCTCTCAGATGAGCCCCCCATACTCACAGACTCACTCACATCCTACCTCCTTACCCTACTTCGTTGCTTGTTTTTTCTTTGTGGCAATTATCTCTACTTGAAATGACATTTGATATGTATTTATTTCTAGAAAATAAGCTCCATGTGGGTAAACATTTTGCCTGACCTTTACTTTTATATCCTGAATAATTAGAGAAGTGTCTGGCATATAGTAGATCCTTGATAAACAGCCTTGACTAAATGAAGTATTGAACCACACTCCAGGTGGGCTGTGCAATCTCATAGTCTTGCTGACATATATTTCTGACAGAAGCATTTGCCCCTGCTGATCCCCGTGTCTCAGTTGTTACTATTTCTAACTTGGAGGCTTACTGATTAAAAAAAAAAAAAAGCCACAGGTGGGCCATCTACTCTGTGCTCAAACTCTCTAACCTGTAAATCACCCGCACCAGAGAGGTAGGGGTCTGCCAATTAGTCCCAGGCATGGTATTCCCCTAAGTGTGAAGGTGGTGGAATCCTTCTTTGATATTAGAGAAGAATCCTTCTTTGATATTAGAAGCACTCAAGAATGCTTCATGCCAAGCCTGGCATTGATCATTTTGATACAGCTCTTCAAATTCACTCACATGACCACTTTTCTTGGATCTAAGGCTACCACCAGGAGACAGGCCAGGATGGACTCTAGTATCCATTGCCACGAGAAACCAGTAGAAACTCTTCAACCTTTGCACTTCAACCCTTGACTCTCAGTACAGAAGATACCTGACATACACCCTTTTTCTCCAACTTTGTTCATTTAATTCTCACAAGAAACTCAGTCTTTAAATGAGCAGTTTGGAGCCCTGATCACATTTCTCCTGGGAGCCATGCCTGCTTTTTATGTAAACCTGTGGAATCAAATAAACAACTACACTGAGTGGTTTCCTAGCCCCATATGTCACTGGATATGTTAAAGTAAGGTGACACACACCTATACAACCCCAGCCCAAGACTTAAAAAAGTGTTTTAATACCCATGGAAAAAGGACACTTTAAAAAAGTGTGACAACAACAGATGTTCCAGATTGAAGACCAACTTCATAACTGTCTCTTTGCTAAAACAAGGGGGACATAAAGACAAATAAATGATCCATTTTGCCTTCCATAAGTGGACCCTGTAGTCGGAGAGACAGATATAGTGATATGAGTGTAAACCCAAGTATGTGTTGGATAAAAATTGTATCCCTGAGCAAGGGGAGAAAAAACTGTGCAGAGGGTATAATAATTTAGCTGAGTCTAAAAGTGGGTAGGGGGCTGCCTGGTGGACAGGAGTTCAAAGGACATTTCCAACAGAAAGAACAGCCTCAGTAATGGCCTAAAAGGCCTGACCATTAAAGAATGTCTCTCTCCAGCTTCACCTTCCAACACAGCTCACTCAGCCACTTCTGCTCTAACTGCAATGAACTGCTCACTGTTCTCTGAATATGAATTACATGCTCTTTCTTAGCTTTGAAAATGATGTTCTCTCTGCCTGAAATAGTTTCTCCTTGCCCTCAACTCCTAAGCATTGGTGGAACCTGAATAGCACTTCTCAACCTTCAGGTCTTAACCTGGGTATAACATGTCTTCTTCGACGTCTTCAAGTCCAAGTTAGGTATTACTTCTATCTCCCCTGAGAGCATGCCAGAACTTCCCTACTGCAGCACTTAATACACTCAAGGCTAGCTATTGTGGATATGTTCCATATTTCCTGTAGATTACACATTCCAAGAGAACAAGACTATACATTGATTATCGTTGTATCCCCAAGTTCTGGCAAAGGGCCTGCCATATAGTTGGCAATGCATGCAGAATGGATCAACTGTTCAAAATTTCTAGGCATAGGATGGGGCAGGAGAAAGGACAAGTGATAAGATTAAGATTGAATTTATAGATAAAAACTAAGCCTGAAAGATGACATGTGCCCTGCTGTGTACATTTGTTATCCTCTCTTCCAGAAGTCATGGAAGTGTTAAACACAAGAGGAGAGATCAAGTCAGCAATGAGAAGGCCTGAGATAACAGCAAGGGACTAGAGACAAGACTGATGGCAAGAGATACAGTATTTAAGAAGTTGTAGCTCTAACACTTGATGATTTATTACAGGGTTAGGTAATGGAGTAGGAAAGAAAGAATGACTTACAAAATTGGTAAAATGGAAGATCTATGGGGAGTAACTATATTTTCCTCTAACATGAGAGAAATGAGTAATGTAAACAGTAGAATGGCCCTGGGTATTCAAGACTAAAAACGTGTCTATTGTTCATTACTGTATGTCTTCATATTGGCAGTTCTGTAAGCTATAGGGACATTTGCATCCCCACAGTAGAGAATTCAAACTTTGAAAGAACTGCTTCATAATTAAAGTAGCAGAGAAATGGATAGAATGCTTTTTGACAAAAATAACACAAAATAAATCATCTTTAAATTCGTTAAAAACTGGATAGTAAGTGGAGGTTAAATCACTAAATCTCGACTTAGGAAAATGACAAATTATCTGCCTATTTTTCTCATTACTTCTCGCCTCAGATCACCAAGAACTTTCCCAAAGTTGCGAACAAAAACAACAAAAAGCCAATGTCTTTCAGGAGATGTTTATCTAAGTGGAAACACTGAGGAAACAACACTGTAATAGAGATGGGGAAAGATATGCTTGATAAGTGAGAAAAAACCTCAGCGCCTGAGAGAGGAAACAGTTTTCAGAAAACACTTTGAAGAGATGAGCGAGGACACAAGACAATAACAAGATGCTTGCACGGGGGTGGGATATAGGATTTTGGAAGAAATCAGAAAATGGAGAGTGCTGACTACTGAGAGAATAATTCTTAAGGAAGACTACAAAAATAGAAGGGGAAAATGGAAGCAAACATGTGGTTAGAGAAAAAAAAATCACAAAGCAGTCCCCCCAAATCTCACCCTGAGCTGGAAAGAACAGAGAGGTTAAAAACAGGATTAGAATAGTGTCAGCTCTTTAACTCAATGATCTAAGTAGGACTTAGTTTCTTCATCTATAAAGGATTGCATTAGTCAGCTCAGGCTGCCATAACAAAATACCACAGACTAGGTGACTTTAGAAAAAAACAAATGTAATTTCTCACAGTTCTGAAGGCTGAAAGTTCAAGATGAAGGTCTGGCAGGATTAATTTCTTGTAAGGACTCTCTTCCAAGCTTGAAGATGTCTACCTTCTCACTGTGTCCTCATACGATGGAGAGAGCGAGCCCTCTGTGTCTCTTCCTATAGGAATAGTAACCCTATTGGATCAGGGCCCTACTCTCAGGACCTCATTTAACCTTACTCACTTCCATAAAAGTCCTGTTCCCAAATACAACCACACTGGGAAGTAGGGCTTCAACACACAAATGTGGGAGAACGTGATTCAGTTCATAGCAAGGTTGTTACAATAAAGATGAGAAATTCTGCAAAGTACATTGTGCCTGGCACATAGTAGGTACTCAATAAATGCTAGCTAATGGTAGCTATGAAATCATCACTGTTATAGGCATTATATCTGAAGTAACTTATGCTTTTTATTTTATATTTTTAAAGGAATACTACAGATGAAAAAGCCACTTGTTGCCTACTGCCCCCTGAAAACTGCCCAGTTGCTCAGTGACATGGTTTGGCTGTGTCCCCACCCAAATCTCATCTTGAATTGTAGGTACAAAAATCTTGTTATTATTATTTTACTGCTTCACAAGTAAGTAAACCAAAGAGCTTGCCCAAGGTTATGTAACTAATAAATGAAGGTTAGAATTCAAACCATGCCTGACTGCAAATACATCTCTCCTTTATTCTGGAATCATCACCATCCTTAGGTTATAGGGACATGCGAGTATGACTAGGAAAAAAATGGGTAAGTAAAACACAAACACACATTGGCATTGATTCTTAAATCAAAGTATTTATTTTCTAATGTCATTTTTATGAGTATTTACTTGCTCAAATTTTTAAAATCATCTGAAAAATGCCTCTCAATCAGTATTTGCTCTACCATTCTAGTCATATGATCACTTAATGTGCTTTTTAGTTTAGATTCTAGAGCAGAAGATCTGGTTTGCAATTCAGTATTGCTACTTCTAAACTAAGTGATTTTAGGTAAATTGCTTATCCCTCCCTTAGCATCCATTCTCAAGGGAGCATTGCTGCTTATGTCACAGGGAAATTTTTTAAATTACATAAAATGAAGCTTGCAAAAGCATAGTAAGCTGCCACATTAGCACTGAGTGTTTGTATTTTAAAAGTTAACGAAAACATTGTCAGCATCTCTTTCTGAATAAGAACAAGCAAGAGGGACTGTAAAGATTTTTACAAAGAATCCTAAAGCCCGAGAATTAGGACTCATTACCATGTAAACTCCAGACATAATCAGAGTCGTTTTCAAGCTTCATTGTTCCAATCTAGTTTATCTCTTTTCTTCCTCAGTTATTTTGATGGGTGTTTCACAAACTATGCAGACTTCAATAACTCACTCTCTAATAATATACTCTGGATAATTGTTAGCTTCACGAGATGCAATTGCCTATACTTTAAGTCATAATTAGAGGAATTACTTGAAGCCTCAAGTGGCCTTTGAAAATCTGAAAATGGAATTTGAATTTATAAATGCTAGAAAAGAATAGGAAATCCCAGAACCCTAAATCACCAGACTCAAATTCATGTGAACTCACTGAAAGAGAGACCTCCTCTTGCTTTGGTTATAACCACCAGACTTATAGTGACATTAACACCAATGCTACAGTTACTAAATGAGAAAACTGAGTTCACCGAGATCAGTTTTTTAATGTTCAATACATTTACTGAAGAAAAGCCTTTGTGACTCAGCTGAACAAAGGAAGTGCAGTTTTTAAAATGGTGTTGTTGACTAAGGGACAACTCTAGTCATAAAGATGGAAAATGAGCCTCTGTGGCATCTGATTCCATGACAATGGTGAATTTTGCAAGTTACATATCTAAGACTTGGTCAGTCTGGGGCCATTTGCTTTCATTTCCACAATATTATTGGCTGTTGTCAGAAAATGACCTGAATAGCCATGTATAGAAAGACCCATAAGTTGCTGCTATTATAGACAGTTTGAGCATTGTATCATTTTCTTCAAAGAACTCAGTAATTTGTCTACCTTTCAATAACCTTGTCAGATGAATTCCATTGCACCAACCATTCTAAAATGAAATGAAGATCATCTCATTCCTAAGTCCTGGTTCAAGCTCTACCTTTTTTTCCATTACTTCTTAAGTTTAATTCTTTACCCAATATATGTATATTAAGGTAAACTACTTTTGCCCTAACTTTTATTTTTCCTGGCTGCACATATCATTAAAATGTAAAATGTAAGTCTCTAAATACAGAACTAAGCCACCTCCCCCAATGAGCAATAGTACTGGTTCTTCTTTCAAGTAAGTTCAAATTAATACATTTAAAAATAATTTTTATGACCCAAGCAGTGTATTTAGGGTCAGATACACTAAGGTGAATTAGCCAGGAACCCTATCCTCAAAGATATCTACTAAAAAGACTTACATAATACCTCTACTTATGAAATGTAAATGGTCTATCAGTTCATATTGTTCCCATTTTTCAATCAAGATCTATATTTCCAGTTTTCCCTTATGTTGTCTGTGACTACATTACTCCATAGAACACCATTGTTTTGTCTGCTTGTTTTGGTACTTTAGAAAATAAAATTAGAATCAAATTATAAAGCAGAAAGTGGCCTGAGATCATTGATTGCAGACTGTGCTGCGGTCTGAGACTCTCATTTTATAGATAAAGAAAACAAAATCTTTCAATTCTGATAACATGGAGAATTGAGGAAACACAAACCTATTTCTGTTAAGCCATATAGAAATACATGATAAAACAGAATGAAAAAAATGTTCAATACATAGCCTACCTCCAAAGAAAAAAAGAGGAATCTCCAGAGCCAATAGGAGAGAGGAATTTATTCCAGCTGGAATGGTAAGCTCCAAGTAACACTGCCACAGTTCCTAGAGGTTTGGGACCTCAGAATTGGCCAGATCTCTGGCTGCCTCTGCCTGTCTGTATGCTAAGGTAATCATTATCTGTACTGGCCATAGAGGTGTGTTGCTAAGATCTCCTTCAAGAAAACTATGCTGGCAACTTAGTTGATTATCAGCTCCAGCTGTTACCTTTGGAATTCATACTTTCCCCAACTGTCCCGAGCTCAAATCCAAGCACAGCACAGGTAGTAGAGCTAGCCCATTCCTACCTGACACAACTTTTGGTGGAGGAGTTCCAATCAGCAGGGGTATATCATCTCAGAACTGTGCTGGGGTCTGAGTTTTCTGATCCAACCCGCCCTTTCCTCTCTTCTTTCACACATGTCAAAATTATGTTGACATCTCAAGACTCTCACTGCCACATCCAACTTCTTCCTTCTTTATCCTTCAGAGGCACTTTCTGAAATAAATTTCTTATACATCTAATTTCATCTTTTTATCTGCTCTTCCACGGACTCAAAGTGACACCCATTCTGAGCACACCATTGGAGAACTTATAAAGCTCTACACTAAAGAACTTTTAGACATGTGCACGAGAAGACCTATAAGCAACAATGTTCATTACAGCATGGTTTGAAACAGTAGAAAATCAGTAACAAACTAAAATTTCAAGTACAGAGAAGGGGAAAATTTGGGGGTTGTTTACTTAATGGTACAGTAGATACATAAAAAGAATAAATAAAACCACAGGTATCAACCTGGATGCATCTTACCAATATAACATTAAATGAACAAAAGAAGTTGCAAAGACAGAGAAACAATATGACACAATTTGTTTACATTTAAAAAACATGTAAATAGTACTCTAGATAGTTTTTTTAATTCCAAGGATTTGAGTAGCAAGAACACACATCAACTTCAAGAAACTGATTACCTCTGTGACAGGGAGAGAAAATAGGATAGAATGGAATTTAACTTTTTCTGTAACATTTTACCCTTTTTAAAAAAAGATAACAACTGTTAAATTTCATTGGTGGATACATGAGTGTTTGTTATAGTATTCATTGTACTTTTCTATGTGCTTGAAATATTTCCAGATATTCCAAATAAAATAACATAAATATATCTTGAAAGAAAAGAAACTGAGGCCCAAAGAAATGAAATGTCATGACCAATTTCACATACTTAGTTCATGGCAGAGCAGCTGGTAAGCTCTTGGACTGGCCCTCTGACCATCACATTCAGTTGTTACATGCCTTTCTAATAGAGAAAACTATGGTCAATGTGCCTTTGGCATCCTTCACAGTGATTGGCACCATTGTAGGTGCAAGAAAGCACTTAAAATGTACTAGAGCAAATTGAAAAATTAGCATTCAACCTTTAATGCAAAATTATTTTATGACTGGAATTATACTCCAAGAGAGAAACTTCTTGCTGCAATTTGACTGCTAAATGTTCAGAAATGTGTAGGCTATGCACTCAGCAGGACCTAGGTCCAATGGGGCTAATTCCTGGCCCAAATCTTGTGCAGAAACACCAAAAACTTTGTGTTAGACATTAAGACCACCCATCCAAAAACTGCTGGAGTGCGCATATAGCACGTAGATGATTTTGGAGAGTTTACATTCTTCCTCTGAAGATTCACATCTATAAGAGTCTCACCAGAGGCTGTATTCAGGAACCTCTTTGTTCAGAATCTGGAAATTTTAACTGGCTCCACCCTCTACCCTCCAATGGTGAGGTAAGCCCCTTCTCCTGAACAGAAAATGAGGGGCATACTGACCCTCTAGTGCCCCTACAGAGTCCAAATGAAGACACACAGTGTCCACTCTCAAGAGCTACCCAATATACAATAGAATGCAAGGCCAACAGCAGCCAAAATGAAGCACCCTTAGACATTTTAAACCTGAAACATACATGGGCTAAAACCACAAGCAGAAAGAATAATCAGTATGTATACTTATTTAGGGTCATCTTTATGTATTTCTATTGTGAAAGGCAATTATTTTTCCAAATTTAGTAAAATGTAACACCTTTTTACTAATTTTGATTACCTAAGAATTTGAGGTGAATACGACCTTGAGGATAAGCTTTGACTTTTTTTATTAATATATTTTTAAAAGCTGGTGAAGGGCTTGGCACATTATTAATATTTGTCAATTGAATGAAAGAATGAATAAATGAATATAAGTGAAATTAAGACATATTTCTTACTGACAGACACTAATGACTAAAAAAGCCTTTCAACAAATGAGCAGAGTTGACAATTAAAGTGTAAATAGGAGTCTAATGAATGTTCTAATTGATCTTCCCTGCTTTAAAATGTAGCCAGAATTTTTTAACCTTGAGATACAATGCTCAGCAAATTAGGAGACTGTCCTTGTGTGAAAATCTCTTTAATCAATCTAATAGTTTGTCTACTCAACTACAGACTTTAAGACCTCTGCCAAAGTAGTGTTTTGTTTTGTCTTAGTAAGAGTTATGTCTTAATAATAGATTCATATATGAAGTTTCGCTTGGCACTTTGGACTTCTGTGAAAATAAAGAACTTATGTTCAATTAAAGAAAAAAAGTCTTCAAAGGTAATAAAGCTGGGAGGAAAAAGGAAACTCTCATTCTTTCATGGTGATTCTACCTACAAGAAAACAATAAAACCTTAATATCTGAATTGGGTTTTAACAAGATTTTAAAAACTTGATTATTTCTCTTTAGTTGTGCAGTGGCGTTAAGATAATGAGTGTTAAGCATTCCTACAACCCATCAAGAAGTTTGATACCATCTATACACGGCTTGCTAAGAGATGGCAAAGCAAAAAAAAAATTGACCCTGACCAGACCACCCACCTCCAGCCTATAAAGGAGAATGGAGGCTGAAAGGGAAGTTGATATTTACAAAGTGGATTTTGTGAGAGAGCTGCTAATGAGTGATGAGTGCCACACAACTCCTATGGGGGAAGGATTAGGAGTGTTTTCCTTCATTTCAAGCACAGGGAATGTGGCTTCAATGGGACCATGTAGAGAGTTCAAGGTGTGCCCCAGGTACCGACAGAGGACAAAGAAATGGGAAAACTCTAGCTGACTAGTAATTCTGATCTGAAGGAAGACAAAGAAAGGCTGATACAAAGAAAGGTTGCAACAGAATTTCTTGATGTAAAGAATGTGCGTTGTTACATGAATTCAACAGAAAAGAATCAACCTTGATGTCCTCTATATATTTCCCAAAATAACTGCCTAGAGACACACACTAACTCCAACACAGGAGTGTACCACTAGGAGACTATCATGTAAGCAAGCAACTATAGTGAAGAACTTACCTGAACATCAGAAGAACTGCAGGCTAGGTACCTTAGTGATTCAGGGTTGGTGGGTGGAAAGTTTTCAAATAATGCACCAAAGTTTGCCAGGAGAAAGTGTCCGCTTTAAATACCTGCCAAGCCCAGAGAGCACATCATCATTAGTTGAGCAGCATCTACTAATTTCAATCATGATCAACTAATGCCTTTGCTTTGTGCTTACCTCCCCCCCTCTCAGCACCCTCCAATCCCAAAGGGATCAGAAATTGCAATTAGCAAGCTGGAGGTGGAGAAGGAGGAGGCACAGAGGCAGGAGGTGGACAGCCTGAGACAGCTCACCGTGTCTCCCTTCCCCACTTCAGGCCACCACCTCTTGCAGAGACGTGCATTAAACGAAATGAGAAGCCTCAACTTTGACTACTATTAAGCTATTACATAGAAGTAGACATTTTAGGGGCCAAAATAAAACTTTCTGGGTGCTGGAAGCTCACAAAGGATCTCTCATTTTCTGAGAGCGGAGTGATCGAAAAAAGCTCCTGTGCCATTTCTGGAATTCATTCAAGAACAGAAAAAAATTTCTCCCACTGAATGGGTTAAAAGAAATAGGGGAAAGATTCCAGCTGTCATGTGATTTCATTCCAGGAGACCTGCTTGTTCACTATAATGAGGTTATTTTTCCACACCAAAATAAAACCTCCAATAAGTTCTATTTTCTAGTCTTACAGTAGGTATTTCAAGAACAATAAGGGAAAGGTTGCACTTAATTGTTTCATGTTCATATAGTCCAGCGAGAAGAAAATTCTGTCCAGGTTCTCCACTCCCTACCTGTTGAAGCCCAGTCCCCGACTAAGTCTCATTCAGGCAGGCAAAAATAAAAGTATAAATTCATTTTGCTGCCCTGAATTCCATACCAGCTGACGTTGGGTTCACTCTTCACCCCCCTGCCCACCATGATTTTTCCTCATGGCCATTATTAACCGACCAGTTTGTTTTCTGGTGGTGTAATGGTAACCTGCTTTCCCAGAGAGCCCTGGACTCTCTAGCCCATATGCCCTACCATGAGCCAGGGTGACCCTCCCAACAGACTCATCACTTAGACTCTCAAATGTGCACCACCTGACATGAAGTTCTGTCCAGCTCTGTGCTTTCTCTGCTCTGCCCCAATGACCAGATTCAACTGCTTTGTAGCAACACCCGCCCACATCAAGACTGGTCATGCCACACCCACAGGGAGGAATCCCAGCCCTTCCCAGTTCTGCCTTCAGCCTCTACCCGTCCCTTCACCCTTTGCTGCTTTGATCCCAGTATGCCTTGCAGTTGAACGTATAGAAAGTTGTAATGAAAAAAAGAACTAGGCGAGACTCATTTGCAACTATTTCTTGTGACGAAAAGTGGTGAAACTATTAAAGGAGAAAGGAGGGAGGGAAAAACTGAGGTCTTAAAAAGTAGCCTTCAGTTATCATATAAGACTGGAAAAGCAGCCACAAAGTGTTCTTAATGTTACCCAGTGGTTATCATTTCAAATCAGACTCAGACCAGGAAGATGCAAGGATAATCATGAAATATGAGGCACACCGCTGCCGAGCACCAGCTAGTTCCAAATGTGTTCATTTATTCATTTGCACTAACAGCCTCAGAAATCAGTGGAGTGGTCTCTAGGAAGTAAAGGAATAAAATAATTTTCCAACTCTCATAGTCAGAGGGCTAATTCAAATTTCGAAAGGAACACTAACTTGCTTAAAGTACCATAAAAAAAGAGAGGGGGCAGGGAGAGTGGAAATTCCATCCTGCTTTAATCACTGTCCCCTGCAAGTTTCCTTAATGATTTCCAGCTGCCTCCATTTAGGCTGTTCCTTTGACAGAACTTCCATACAAACTTGGAACATTTAATATATCCAAATTTTTTTTTACTTTGCCCTCAACTGCATTCTAACCAAAAGCAGATTTCTCTTGGATTATGTAAGGATATGATGAGTTGGAAGGGGGGCAGAGTGAGGCAAGGAGTCTGCCTCTGCTTTTTGCAGTCTCCACAAACCATTTCACAAGAGGCACAAAGGAAAATGTGAAGACCCAAGGAGAAGCCCACACCCTTGTAGAAAGCCAAAATATGCTTTCATTTCAACATGCAACTGCATTCTGAAGAGAGACTATTCAGAATTAGGCTACCACAAAATAAATACCTCCACATTTTAATATAGTTAACATTTTAAGGGGGGCCAAGGGGGGGAGGAGAGAGAGAGAGAGAGAGAGAGAGAGAGAGAGAAAGTTAGTATGCAAATATTTACAGCCAAACTTGTGCTGACCAAACAGCCTGTGACCCTAAGTCGTCCACTTTTCTGCAGGAGGAAAGGAGCAGAAAACAATGAAAACATGGATATACAATATCATAAAAGATGAGATATTAACACTTGAATAAGGATGTTTATTAAAAATCATGAGCTTGAGGCTTTAAGACCCTTGAAGGTCATAATTTCCATTCCAACAGGGTTGTATACTCTTTGAAAGAACAGGGTAATCATCTCTCAATAATTTTGGTCTTCTCCCACAACTCCTAGCAATAGAATCTTATATACAGAAGGTCTTCAGTGAAGGCATGTTAAAGCAAATAAAGAAAAGCTTTCAGAGACCGATGGTAATAAAACAAGGGGAAATGTGTAAAAAGAAAATAAAGACTGTTTGTGAGGAGACTAATTGGTAGGCTATTTTATCCTCATGATTCCTTGAATCTATAATTTATTCAGATATCATTACATTTCCCACATAAAGATAGGTCCTATATTTTTACTTGTAAGGCAAAATGGAACTTTGGTAGGTCTTCGAGTTATTCTCCTGAAAACTATCCCAGACTACAGAAAATCTACTCTCTTTTTGAAAAAGTGTTCTACAAGTTAACCTATTCTTTCTTGTCTACCAGTTCAGTAAGGAAATACTCTATGTATCTACCCCAAATCATATATATTGCACACTGAATTTTTAGGTGGTGGGGTGAGGTAGCGGGAAGTTCTTAAAAATATTTTTTAAATTAATAATAATTTTCCACTTAAAATCCAAAAGAGTACAAAGGAAGTATAGAAAATAATCGCAAAGTTAGTTTTTGAGCCACTTCTCATCCTTATTTTCATTCATTTTGATGAATATTTTCAAGCACCTAGGGCAGAACAAATGTTGAAAACCCCATAGATTTTCCACATAAATTTTATTTCCCATCACTTAGGGACATTCTGAATTTCCACTTAAAAAACCTTGGGGATAATCTGGTTGTTGGAAAGAATGCCAACTTTTATCCTGAAGCTGCATGTGGGTATCAAGCACTGGTTTACTTACATTGCATTTCTATCTAGGGAGCTTGGAAAGTTAAATTCTCCCAAGCCACTTGGTGCTGTTGCATTAAGGACCTATTTCTAACATATTTCTGAGCTTTAATTCTGAATCTTTCCAAGTTCTTTCTATTATTCTCAAATTCTAGTGCCACAAATTGTACAAGGAGACTCTAATGTGGGAAAACACAGAGTTAAAAATAAACCAATTCATCAGTTTTTAGTTGCTGAATTTTGCCTATTTGTAGACTCCAGTAATTGTACTAGCTTTTTGAACAAATGCATTATTCTTTTGATTCCTTATGACTAATTTCAGCAGAGTATCACCACAAGCAATCAATTTATTTTCAAACAAGTGTTATGCAAATGAAAGCAATCAATAATATAGAATGGAGTATATCTGTATTGAACCTTCCTTTCTTTTTCGGGAAGAAGGCTGCCACAAAATAAACACCTCCACATTTTACACATCTCTTGTAAAGAGAGAGATGTTTTTCCATTTGTTTTACGCATCTCTGCTCCTCATGTTTATTCTAGTATGCCATCAATTAAATATTTAATATATAAAATATCATTAATAAATATTCCTGTACTGCATTATTTTTTTCTTTCATGGTCCATGTGTCTTACCTTCTGTATTAGGTTATAAATGCCTTAGTTATAAAGACAGTGCCTAGTCCATTTTTGCAACCTGCTGGCCAGCATCTGGCCCACCAAAAACATCAAAAATGGCTTGTCGAGTGAATGAAAAAACCTACTAAACCTCCAACCCTTGAAGAAAACTATAAAATAAATCTTCAAACCTTTATAAATGAATTCAAAGCTGTTTCAGATAAACTATTAGTGAGTCCTCAAGTCTAACACTTCTAGAAGGCCCACAAGGGAGGGTCAACATAACTTCATAAGGGTGTAAACACAGCTGTTGTTCTCTCCCCAATGCGCTTACTTTTGATTTATTGCACAGGTCCACCTGCAAGGTTTCTCCAGGCACACAGAGTCACGATATCCAAAGTCACCTAGTGACAAGTGAGTCCCTCAGCTCCATTGCTCACCCAGGTCAGCAGCTCTCATTTATCTCTCAGGCAGCTCAGAACTGCTCCCAGCCTCAAGGCCCACAAACTCAGACTTTGTCAAATCAAATGGGCAATAATTTACTATATAAGTATCTTTTATAGAATAGTGAGTTATTTCTCCTTTGTCATCTTTTTTCCTCACAAAATAAAACCCTGGGATTATAATTTCACATGTAGATTTATAGTTAGTTTTTCTTCCTAAGAAGGTATATACATTATCATTTTATTGATCACAAGGAAGAGGAGGTAGGGAGTTTAAAGCATTTAAATAAACATATCAGCAGTTCCCCTCGAAAGACTCAACGTGCATGGAATAGCTGTATATGGTGATGAGCTGAAGATTCCAGAAGAAAGGAGAGAAATCAGGTAAACCTAATCTTGAAATTGAAGTAGAAATGTAAAATCGAAGGCAAGACAGAATAATCCACAAAGAAACCCATATTCCCTGAAGAGTTAAAATGCTAAATCCCGAAATGCTAAATTCTACTGAGGCTTTAAATCAAATCGAGCTACCTTGTACACCCATAATTTATCTCTTTGGTGAAGTTTGTTCTTACTTTCAAGCAAAAGAATGCATAGGTAAGTCTCTTGACTCTGCACAAAGAATGCCACAAATGAAAGGCAGGCTGAACTCTGTGATTCTCCAATGGAAAAGGGGAGTTATGGTTGTGGTTATTCTACATGAAGAACACCAGTTAATAACACGGGGTTCCTGGATAAGGCATACCTTGCAATTAATATTGTCATCAACACAAAATTGCTGTTCCCCTTCCATCCTTTCCTAGCAGTCTCTGCAAACGATGCATTTCAACACTCTATTTACTTACTGATAAAGAGTATGCACTGCCACCCACACAAGGCAGAAAGCAGAAGCAGCTACTGATTTTGATGTTTCACGTGATGATTTTTCTCCATTACACAATACTAGTACCTAACTAATTCTATGTATTTGGGAGCAAACTTTATTTGGTGAAACACTCAATTAGGAATTAAAATTTGCGTTCAAGTCTCAGCTCAATCTCTTATAATGTATAAATGATTTTGAGTAAATTACTTAAGATCTCGAATTTTTTTCAACATAAAATTGGTGCTAGTGATACTTGCCTTAATCACCTCCCCATATCATTGAAAGAATCAAATGAGATGATGTAGTTAATGCGCTTTGTAAACTCTAGTGTTATGCAAATATAAGGTACAATTAAACACATTCAATAACATAAATGCCTTTCATAGGAATTTTCCTCTCATCTTATGAGATGAAAAATTGCTTTAAATCTTTCTTATAAGAGAGCATAAACAAATGACTATAATGACATATAAAGAGCTTTCTTGTGACTATAAACCATCTGTACTTACCAAAAACAGCTACTAAAACTAAAGAAAAGAGCAAATTCTTCCAGATAGTTCTTTTCTCTTGTTTCACTAAGCTTTGGTGAAATATTTTTTAAGTTCTAGTCTATTCCTCTTAACTGGTTTCTGATGTACATATGAAAGATAACTCTCTAGATGCTCACTCTTTCCAGAAAGTATTTACTTAGAGAAAATTAGAATTTAATTTATACTGGATGATCAATACAGACCTTTATGCATGCAATACATCTAATACACCACAGCCAGATTAATTTCCCTAGTCAGTGATTAATTTCCTACTCTGTCCCCAGTGCTGGAGAAGGTGCCTGGAATACAACAGAGAGCAAAATGGGCAGGGTCTCTGCCCTTCTAAATGCCACATCCATAGTCTTACTTCACAGTTCATCTTTTTCCACCTCTATGACATTTGATTTTGATGCCAATTTGCCATCTGGAAACTCTTCTCTCTTGATTATGAAGATATTATTCTTGCCTAATATAGCAGACACCATTGACAAGGTGCTCCAACCTACATTTTCAACCCCTTCTCCTTTGTCACCTTCCAGCTTTTGGTGTGACATAGTTTTGACCAATTAGATGTAAAGTGAAATCTAAGCTAATGTTTCCACAAATCTACAGGCATCTCTGCTTCCACTTCCTCATTCTTTCTGCTAAAACGTAGACATAATTACTAGAGCTGTAGCTGACAACCTACATCCATGGAGAAAGGTCAAGAAAATGGAAAAACTTGGGGCTGATGTTGGTAATCTAAGCATTCCTAGTAACTATCCATGTTCAGCCTTCTTGCTTTGTGAAAGAACTAAACAAACAAGAAATGCCATTTGTTTAAGCCATTATGTTCAGGTTTTCTATTACTTCCAGCCACGTAAGTTTCTAATTGGCACACCTTGTTTCTCTGTTACTTATCTGCCCAATATGTATTTCCTCCAGAAACATCACATTTTTTTCTGTCTATTCTTTGGAGCTCAATTTTCAGCACTCTTCTATGTTTGCTCCCTGGGACATCTCAATTCACCCATTCTACTTATTCTTTCATTAAGTTATTCAACAAATCTACATTAAAAGACTACCACATGACTGGCACTGCTCTGAGCACTAGGGATAGAACAGTGAACAGTAAAGCGTCCACCTTCATGGAAATTATAGTCTAAGAATAAAATACAACCACCTCATTCTAATTCATCCTGTCACAAATTAAGTCTCTGCAGAGACCTCCCCAAACTTCCCAGCCTAAATTAGCACATCCTGCTAGATATTTTCATAGCATCTTTTGATTTTCCTTTCTATAGCATATATTTTTAGTTACATACTTCACTGTGTATTTATTTGACATCTTTCTCCTCCAGTAGAAAGTAAAGTGGTAATTAAGTCTTTTTACAACTATCCTATATTCATGTCTCATAGATTATCTAACACATATTATGTGCTCAGTAAATACATGTTGACATTTGATGACTTCTCTAGACTTATATTTCAAATTACATTCTGGACATCACCACATGAATATTCTGCAAGAGCTTCAAAACAAAAGACCCAAAATAGATGACATTTGCACTGAATTTTTATTCCCAGCTAATGGCATCACCAGAGACCAAAGTCGGAAATTTCAAAATCATCCCTACCATTGACTTCTCCACTCCCTCACATCTCCAGCTGGTGTCTAAGAGCTCCATTTCTACCAATCTAATATTTCTTCACTCTCCCCTTCAATCCCATTAGTACTGTCCATCCTTCTTTACTGCAGATCCTCATTTTACCTACATTACTACCGTATTACTATTACAGTAGACTGCTCATTCATCTTCCTGTATACTTGAATCCCCTCCTTACTAATGCTCCTCGACTAGCCAGGTATTATACCCATTTCACAGATTGGAAAAACTAAGCCTTTAAGAATTTAAGGAACTTTTTCCAGGTCGCCCAATTAGTAAGTAGCAAAGCTGGAGTTTATACTAGTCTATATCCCTAATCAAGAGGCCCGGGAGAGACTTTCCTGACCTCAGCATGACAAACATATCATTACAATTTAGGGTGTCTGGATTGGGGTCCAATCCCAATCCAGACACCCTAAATTGTAAAGGTATGTTATATATGCATCACCCTCAGAAGTCTGCATATTTCTTGGGAAGAGATAAAAGGTCTTCTGCTTTTCATCTCCCCCCAACCTCCCACCTTTGCCCAGTATGGCATTCTGCTCCATTATAAGCTATCAATGGATTTCTGCAACAAGAAGGGAAGAAGGGGGGAAGAACAATTTAAAAAAAGATTTATCCAAGAGAAAGAAATAAAGGAGGATCAAAGGTGATAAGACCTGAGGGATAAAGAGACAGGAAAATGAAACATAACTCTTTGTTTAGACTCTGGTTCAGAAGTTATGCCTTTGCAAAAACTATTGGCTGGAATTTTGGCTGATGTTTTACTTAGTTCAGCACAAGGAAAATTTCAACTTGGCCTTCTCCCTGCGGAACATTTATGAAGAAATAAGAGTTATATGAAGATGTGAATGAGGAGTCAACTCACATATACCCTTACTCAAAGTAAAAGTTAGCAGCTAAGTGCCACCAACTAAATCACCTGTCTTCTAAAACCTGTGCCCTCTCCCCTTCGAAACAATTAGAGTCAAAAAAAAAACCTACATCAATTTGTACTTTTCATTTCTTTCTTTTCTTTTCTTTCTTTTTTTTTTTTTTTTTTTTTTTACCATTTTGTGCTCTAAGAGTAATTTGGATCTGCTGCATTTGGGACTATAATATCTCCTCTATAGCAACTAAATCTGATAATTAACCTACCACGCCCTTTCACCCGAATAATCTTCTGGAAATTTGTCAATGTATTCCAAAATCTTACATAGGCTGGCTTTGCCTCAGCACCACTAAATCACTCAGGATCATGTTTCGCATAGGCGGTGGCTGAAATAAAATATGCATACTATGTAACTGGAAAAAGATTCTGTCTCATTTGCCCCGGCTGTTCTTCCTTGTTGGAAATGCAGAGGGAAAGAAGGCAGCAAGAATACCTTCCTGCTGACAACTTAGAAGACAAGCCATAATTACAGAGCCACATCAGCAGGGGCGGGCCTGAGTTCCCTGAAAGCCTCTGATGGGGCCCTTCGACCAGGAGACCCTCATCACACAGTCCCCTGATACTGAATGAGCATTCCAATAAAGCAATATGGCGTGCAATTCCAAAACAATCCTAAATGCCCCCTACTCATTTGTTCTTTTGCCTTACTCTTGTTCAGCTTTTCAAAAAAAAAAAAAAAAATGTTTACCTCCAGCCAAAGTGCCACATGTGCAGGGTGAGAACCCATTCTGCGTTTTTTTGTGTTTCCATAATCCTTGTAATAAAACATATTAAAATGAGAACCTTCCTCATTAGGCTGGGATTTATACAGGAGATGATTTAAAATTTTATAAATTTATAATCACTTTTATTTTCAGTTCTCTATTATTCAGAATTTAATTGTTCAATTCATGAAATAGTAATAGCTAGGACTTATTGTGTTCTCCATGTTCCAGGCACTGTTCTAAGTGTCTCATGTACATTAAATTTGTCCTCAAAACAATCCTATAGGGAGATGCTATTATTATCACCCCTATCTTTACAGATAAGGTAATTGAAGCACAAAGGGGTTAAATAATCTGCTGAGATCATCATCTAGTAAACAGTGTGAGTACCATATATGTGTCCACTGCTTCTTTCTTCTTTCTTCTCTGTTCCCTTTAGGACCATTTTATCTATATATTCTTTAGCGAATTCTTACCTTTAGAGAACATTATCGATATATAGGAGAGATGCCAGGAGGCACACCCCAAAATTATGGAACTAAGGGAAATAAAGCAGGCTCAGAGAATCCTTCAGAGCATGTGCTAGAAGCAGTCAATGCTCCCTGAATACCTGCAGGTCCCTTAATTTGCTAGCTTTCCTTGAAGTTGGATGGATCCATGTCACTAGTTCTGAGCAATGGTCTTCGAGCAGAAGTAAAGCCAAGTGAAAAAGTGTACTTGGAAGACAGTGTTCAACTATATCAGATGCCACGGATAGGTTAAATAAGGTGGGAATTGAGAATTGATTATGGGGTTTGGTAATATGGAGGTCATCATCAACTTAAAGAATAGTTTTTCTGTGGAAATTCATTAGGAGCATCACTGAATCAGAGTACAAGGAACTAGTTCACTAGTGAGTACAGAACTTAGATCTATACAAGTTAGTCAATTATGGACATGGAGTTAGAGAGCCTAGATCCTTCCCCCCTCAAACCTATGCTGTTCTCTCACCCAACCCACCAGAAGCCTGGTTTGCTTTCCTTGTCCCATTACACATCCACATCATATAGGTCACATTGCCATAAATATTAATTATTGGTCCAAATTCTTTACTCTTCTCTAGTGGTGCTACACATCTATACCTTTGCCATGGTCTTATGATGCATATAGTGTACTATTGAGCCCCTTAACTTTGTAGTTGGTCATATTATTTACATTAGTCAATTGGACATTAGCAAATACAACCTAGCTGGAAAAACTGAAATTTGCCTGAGCAACTGGACTTGCCCTCTGAAAGTCTACATAGCTCTGAGTCAGTCCACATATCCAAGATAGTTCACTGGTTCCATAGAGACACCCAAAGCCCACCACAGCCTGGAATCAAGCCTAGTCTACATTAGCCAAACTTCAGTCAACCTGCAGAAGCACAACTGAGAAAGAAATGACTTTTTTGTTACAAGCCACTACATTTTGCAGTAGCTGGTATATAGCATTATTGTGAATATAGCTTACTAAGACCCAGAAGTTGAGGTAGAAATATTTCAAATGTCCATAAAAAATAAATAACATAGTTCTTCCTGAACTATTCTTTAATTACGAGCTTCAGATTGGTCCCAAAAATGCCACGAAGCTACTCCACTCAATACCCACACCACAGTAAATTTGGTCACTCTCCTTTTAAAAATTCAGTCTTTGAGAACTTGAAGGGACTTGAGTAGTCATGCCCAACCACCTCGTTTTACTTCTGAAAACACCCAGGAGGTGAAATGACATGTCAAATATCATATTACTAATCACTGAGAACAGTGATTGGAAACTAGATTCCTAACTGTGATTTCAGGTCTATTTCTACTGTGTGACACTGCTTGTCTTAATTCCAAATTGAGGACTCTCAGGTTGAAGCTACAGTCAGAAACAAGAAATCTAGGATTAACATTATGAACAATCATTTTCTTGTCACCTGCTGTATCATCTTTCTTTTTGTCTAAGCCCTTTTCTCTCCAGTGTCTGAACTACCACCACTAACACACACACACATACACACACACACACACACACACACACACACACACACACACAGTTTTGGATTTGGTCTTTAGTCTTTGTTTTGACTATGATTATACAGCCTTCAAAAATCTCTGTTCCATCAATAATTAGCATACATATTCAAAATATCTCACTGGAATTATAAATGACACAAACTACTGGAAAACATTCCATGCTCATGGATTGGAAGAATCAATATCACTAAAATGACCAAACTGCCCAAACAATGTACAGATTCAATGTGAATTCTATCAAACTACCCATGTCATTTTTCTTAGAATTAGAAAAAAGAATTATAAAATTCACATGAAACCAAAAAAGAGCCCAAATAGACGAAGCAATTCTAAACAAAAAGAATAAAGCTGAAGGCATCATATTACTTGACTAAAACCATACTACAGGGCTCCAGAAATCAAGACAGCATGGTACTGGCACAAAACAGACGCATAGACCAATGAAACAGAATAGAGAGCCTGGAAATAAACCTGCACGTCTACCACCATCTGATCTTTGACAATGTCAACAAAAATAAGTAATAGAGGACCGGGCATGGTGGTTCACACCTGTAATTCCGACATTTTGGAGGGCCAAGGCAAGAGGATCACTTGAGCCCCGAGTTTGAGACCAGCCTGAGCAGCAGGGCAAGACCCTGTCCCTACTAAAAAATACTAATAATAAGCAATGGAGAAAGGATTCCCTATCCAATAAATGGTGCTGGGATAACTTGCTATCCATATGCAGAAGAATGAATTGAACCCTTACTTTTCACCATATACAAAAATTAACTCAAGATAGATTAAAGATTTAAATGTAAGACCTCAAACCAAAAGAATCCTAGAAAAAAAACCTCAGAAATACCCTTCTAGACTTGGCCTTGGGAAAGAATTTATAACTAACGCCTCAAAAGTAATTGCAACAGAAACAAAAATTGACGTGTGAGACCTAATATGAAACTCAAGAGTTTCTGCACAGCAAACGAAACTATCAACAGAGTAAACTGACAACCTAGAGGATGGAAGAAAATATTCTCAAATGATGCATCTGACAAAGGTCTAATTTCCAGCATCATCTATAAAAACTTAAACTAATTCCAGCACTTTGGGAGGCTGAGGTGGGCAGATCACGAAGTCAGGAGATAGAGAGAACTTTGGCTAACATGCTGAAACTTCATCCCTATTAAACTACAAAAAATTAGCCAGGCGTGGTGGCGCACGCCTGTAGTCCCAGCTACTTGGGACGCTGAGGCAGGATAATCATTTGAACCCGGAAGGCAAAGGTTGCAATCAGCTGAGATTGCACCACTGTACTCCAGCCTGGGTGACAGAGCTAGACTCCATCTCAAACAAACAACAACAAAAAAAACTTAAACAATAAAAAAAACTTAAACAATATGACAAGCAAAAAACAAATAACCCCATTAAAAAGTCAGAAAAAGACATGAACAGGAACTTCCCAAAAGAAGACACACAAGCAGCTGCCAAACATTTGAAAAAATGCTCAACATCACTAATCAGAGGAATGCAAATCAAAACCACTATAAGATACCACCTTACACCAGTCAAAATGGCTATTATTAAAAAGTCAACAACAACAAACAAAAACAATGCTGGTGAGGCTACAGGGAAAAGGGAACTCTTAAACTGTTTGTGGGAATGTAAATTAGTTCAGCTGCCATGGAAAGTAGTTTGGAGATTTCTCAAAGAACTCAAAACAGAACTATCAATTTACCCAACAATCTCATTGCTGGGTATATATATCCTAAATAAAATATATCCTTCTACCAAAAACATACATGCACTCTTATGTTCGTCGCAATACTATTTACAATGGCAAAGATAAGATCAACCTATGTGCCCATCAACAGTGGATTAGAAAAAGAAAATGTAACACATACACACCATGTGATATTATGCAATCATAAAAATGAATGAAATTATGTCCTATACAGCAACATGGATGCAGCTGGAGGCCATTATCCTAAGTGAATCAACACAGGAACAGAAAACCAAATATCTCATGTTTTCACTTATACACAGGAGCTAAACTCTGAGGACACATGGACATAAAGATGGCGACAACAGAACTGAGGACCACCAGAAGGGAAAGTGGGAGCAAAAGCTGAAAAATTTACTGTTGAGTACTATGATCACTACCTGGATGTCAGGATCATTTGTATCCCAAATCTCAGCATCATACAATATATCTATACAACAAACCTGCATGTGTACCCCCAGAATCTAAAATAAAAGAATTACCAAATAAAATAAAATTTCATTGGAAGATATTATAAAAAGTGATATGGCCAATAGAAGCATTGAGCATTGAGAAGTTATTGAGATAAAAACTTCATTTAACAGGCAAGGCAATGGGGCCCTAAAAAAGTAAGTTGACTTGCCGAAGGTCATACAACTAGATGGCAGAAAAGAAGGAACTGAATTCCAGGATTCCTTACTCTTCTGTGCCTCCCAAACCCTTCCTTTTATAACTAGCTGTATATGTATATGTGTGCTTTGGTGATTATTAACCTCATTACCTCACTCCTTCAGAACAAACTAATTTTAGATTATTTTTTCTATATATTTCTTCTAAATATCTCTCTACAATGAAGATAGTTTGTATATTAGAATCTAATCCAAATATTATTGAAGGATTTCAAAAGTCAATACGACATTAACGCTTTCAAAAAGACCATCTCTCAAGAGGATAGTGAGGATAGCAGTCTTTAAACTGCTGTGCTTTCAAACAAAAAGCTATTTTGCATACTTAAAAAGCATCTTTCATTTTCTCATCTGTGGAGCTCAATACTTTCAAAAACAACTCATTAATTCTTTCTTACCACCTGCATCCTTAGAAAAGAAGCAAAACTTAAGCACTCAAGAATTAAGTCATTTGCCAAAGGTTGTACAGGAAGTCACTAAGTACATTGCCTCTGAAAAGTTTTGGTATGAAATTCTGCATATAGTACTACTAATGATAACTCCTGTTCCAGGCACAGTGGCTCATGCCTGTAATCCCAGAATTTGGGGAGGCCAAGGAGGGAGGATCACTTGAGGCCAGGAGTTTGATACCAGCCTGGGCAAATAGGGAGACCCTATCTCTACCAAAACCTTTTGAAAAAATTAGCCAGGTGTGGTAGCACATTCCTGTAGTCCCAGCTACTCTGAAGGCTGAGGGGGAAGGATTGCCTGAGCCCAGGAGATGAGCCATGATTGTGCCACTGTACTACAGCCTGGGTGACAGAGCAAGACTCCATTTCTCAAAATAACTCCCACAAAACTAGCATTAATTGAAGTTATGCTGTGTTCTACACACCATGGTATGATTTTTGTATGTGTTAACTTATTCCATGATGATGGAAATCTTAGAATGTAATACTATTGTTCTCATTTTAGAGATGAGAAAAATGAATCTTAGAAATATTAGTTAACTTTTCCAAGGTGGCATACCAGAATGAACGTACCCAATTTCTGGCAAAGATATCATGTCGTCTAACGAAGTATTACCAGATCAGATTAGGGAAAAGATCTTGCTTGACTCCAGCACTGAAATAGTGAAGAAAATGGGTTCTGAGGTCTTCATGGTGGATTGCTGTAGGTACATATATATATATATTTCTGTGGCACAGTGAATCTATTTTTAAAAAATGGATTTGAGCTACTTTGTGAAAGTAAATTAGAAATTAGCCTTTAATGTTAGAAGTCAGGATGGTAGTTTCTAGTAGAAAGGAAGGAATGGTGATGACTTGAAGGGGAGCTCAATGATGGTTTTCAGTGCTGGTTGTTTACATCTTGTTGTAAGGAATCATAATACAGTTGTATTTATTTTGTGAAAATTTGTTGAGCTGGACACTGATGATTTGTACAGTTTTCTCTGTGTATGGCACATATCATTAAAGTTCATATTAAAATTAATCTTTGAAAATGTCTAAAAACATATATGAAATAGATATACTAAATGCCTCTAAAAAACTGATTACATTTACCAGCTGTGAAACAGGTGAGGCAGTGTAACAGGGCCTATGCTTACAGATTTTGAAAATGACAGGTCTTGTTCATTTCCATCCCAATTCAGGATTTCTAAGCCTCAACATCCTTGCCTATGAAAATAAAGGTACTGGCTGAACGTGGTGTTTCACACCTCTAATACCAACACTCTGAGAGGCCAAGGCAGGAGGATCACTTGAGATCAGGAGTTTGAAACAACATGGCAAAACCCCATCTCTACTAAAAATTAAAAATTAGCCAGGTGTGGTGGTATGCACCTGTAATCCCAGCTACTCTGGAGGCTGAGGCAGGAGAATTGCTTGAACCCAGAAGGCAGAGGCTGCAATAAGCCAAAATTGTGCCACTGCACTCCAGCCTGGACAATACAGTGAGACTGTCTCAAAAATAAACAAATAATTTTTAAAAAACAAAGGTAGTGATATCAATGAGATCTATTATAGTATTAGCTATGTCTTTGTTACTTCATCCTCCAGTTAAGGTTTCTGTTTGCCTTGTATGTTAGTGCAAAAAACAGATAGTAAGATGGAATTAATTGTGCAATCGATTTATTGGGGGAAACATCAGAGGAGGCTTGGAGAGATGGCCCACTGCAATGCAAGTGTGAACTTTCTGAAGGTGAGAGGGCAGGACTCATGGAAACAGATTATGCTTTAAAAGAACCGGGTTTGAGGAGAATGAGATTTTTAAAAAGAATTCCATTTTGACTTAATAAGACTGAGGTATTTTTTAGACATCAGTCTTTCACTGTCAAAGAGAAATATGAGTCTGAGGTGTGCTAAAGTTGGACATTTGTGAGTCATCTGCATATAGGCAGTAATGGAAGCCAGAGACATAAAGAGAAAGCTTAAGATCATGGTACTGAAGGAAAAAAATGGCAACAAACACTTAAGAATTCTGATATTTAATGTCAAAAGAAAGAAAAAGCAGCCCACAAAGATAAGTCAATAAAGAAGTAGGAAGAAAGCAGGAAAGGATTGTGTTCAGGAAGTCAAGAAGCGTAAGAAATGATCCACAGTGACAAATGCTGCAGGAAGGTTAAGTAAGAGGAGGCCTGGAAATGCCCATTGGATTTAGAGACACAAGGGCTATGGTTGATCTTAGCAAGAATAATTAGTTCAGTGATAGGTACAGACCGTTCCCATATATAATGGTGGGGCAGGAAGGGAGACAGAGGTAGAGATGGGATACAAATCTAAAATGCAAGTGAATATGCTAGTGTTAGGGAGGATGAAAACAGCTCCTCTATCAAACAGGAGGAAAGGAGAATTAATTAGATACAGATGTAGGCAGATACGTATATTTGGAAAAAGGGAGATGAGAGATCCCAATCTTATATACTAGTTGCTATTTTCTCTTGAAAATATTATCTCTGAGAGCAATGAAAAAGGTAGAAAAGGTGGAGGATTATGAAGAACAGAGTTTGAAAACATATTTTCAGAAAATGGGAGTGAGAGTTGAACAAAACATGCAAAAATGTAAAAGGTTCATTTGCTGTTGCTGATTGTACATTTAGAGCAGATCCAATGTCACCTTGCACTGTTGGATGCAAGCACAGAAGTACAGATCACCGAGTTAATCTGTTACTAATCTTATTTCTCCAATGAAACATAAGGAGACATGTGACATGTTTCATCGAAGACAATGAAAAGCCAAAGAAGAATGCATTAATGATACTGGACATGGTGTTCCTGAAATAATAGTGTGTGGACTCATGGTGGAATAGAGAAGTTAATAAAGGAAAGGAATGATGATTAAGAGAATGTAGGGGATCACGGAGAGAACCCTGGCACCTGAGCTTTTTTGACCTCCAGTGTTAAACAGCTCTTCCAAAACAATCAATTCGGTTCTCAAGAAAAAGCATGTTATACTTCTTACATTCGAAAAATTAGCTACATTTATGTTGACAGATACAACCAAAAAACCATCCTTGCCTTCATGAAGTTTGCATTCTAGGGAAGTTATACTAACAATACTTATCATAGAGAAATACTATCTAATAGAAATATAGTATGAACCATATATATAATTTTTAATTTTCTAGTAGTCACACTAAAAGATGTAAAAATAAACATATAGGCTTGTGAAGTTTAAGAAAAAACAGGAATATACTTATACTAAAAAAAAAATCCTGTTTATCAGAAAAATTATCCCATTACCATCATTTCTGATGAGGATGTCTGTTTTCTCTAAACTCTCTCAGAGTGTTTTTAGTTTTCCAAAGTGAAACCACCTAGAAATTACTTACTTCATGGTGGAGACCCAGAAGAAGAGTAATGGTAGGCTGAAAAAAAGAGAAGGTTGAAGCGTCCTTTACCTTGGGGAGAAAATAATCTTTCTGACTTCAATGCGGTCATTTTCCCTGCCATTCTTTTTATCTGCTGAAGCTGTGTTTTCCTAGAGCACTCATCAAGCAGCTCTTTTTGGTTAGCAGAGAGAGCCCTGTAGGAATTCTAACCTTGGAATATAATCCATCTTGGAGAGAGGAAAATATAATGAAAAAGGAGAAGGAGATAATTCTTGTATTGATGTTTACATTTCCTGGAACATACAAAACCATCATTTAAAATTCACTGCTCACTAGACCAACATCTCACTGAGAAAATGTTGTTTCATTCAGAGAGGAGATTGATCTGCAGCCCCTTTGAATGGAGACACTATTTTAATTACTATTCTTTCTTTATCCCTCAAATAACCCCCTTTAATGGTTCCATTTGTAAAAAGTTCTCTTCCTTTGTATTTTTAGTCTCCTGAAGTTTAGAACTTATTCTATCATTTTTAATTAGTAAAGAAATTACAACCTCTGAACTACCAAAAGAATAATTTCTTTCCAGTCTGTAAATGAATATTTTTCCAATGACAATTACGGGACCAATTTCTAAAGTCTGAATCTACCTGTAGTAGCAAGGTTAGTGTCCCAGTTTGCAGGGGAGGATGGTATAAACATTTTAATGATCTTACAGTGGTTGGGTAATGTTTGAGCACTGGAAAGATGACAGCCAAAACATAATACTGTTAAATCAAAGTTGCCTGAAGCTGCCTCCTTACACATTTTAAGTTTGGCCTGAAGGTTTTTCTCTACATCGTTATCTATAACAAGTGGAGGTGTAAACAGACCATATATTGCTCTTGTACCTATCTCCGAGTTTGGGCCAATCAAATGTAGCCAACTGTTCAAACTGTGTACAAATAAGACAAACACCAAGCTGTAACCAATCCAGCTGTTTCTGTACCTCACTCCCGTTTTCCACACCTCACTTTCCTTTTTCTGTCCATAAATCTTCTTCCACCAATGGCTGCACTGGAGTCTCTGAGCCTACTCTGCTCAGGAGGCCGCCTGATTGATGAATCGTTCCTTGCTCAATTAAACTCTTTTAAATTGAATTCAGCTGAAATTTTATTTTAACACTACACACTGGTGCTTTATTGAGGCACGGACTCAGGAGCAATCAAAAGAAAAGAGAGTTCACCATTTAGAATCATTTGTTTCCACTACTTATCATTACCAAGAACCAACAAGTTCTGAGTCCTTGAATATATTCAGCTTATAAGAACAACTCTTCTCATCCCTTTCTTTTCCTCCTTAATTTCCCAAACCAGTATAAACAATCCTACAGAAACATAACATGACTTAGGATAGAATTAAGATTATGGCTGAAAAATATTCAACTGTCCTTTACCCTAAAAATGATTACTAGTTCTCTCACAGGTACAAAATTGTTAGGAGACAATTCTTTGTAGGTATCACATTTCTGCACATTTTTTCCAAGAGAAACACCAATTGCTTTTTTATTCTAGACTATATTTTCAAAGATGTTAATATGATGAAAAGCCTTAGAAGAAAGAGACGGTATCTCCCTCTGAAACAAAGAGCAGGCATGCTTCTCATCCACTAAAAGAGAGATGATGCCTCCCCGCAAGTAAACAAAGGAAAACTTACTGCCCAGTGTAAAATATTTGGGTTCCATAAATACAGTTCTCCTCTCCTGGAATGCAACCCACTGCATGTGCAGATGTCATTTGGCCCATTTTTACATCACTCTATGGGACTCAAAGAAGTATCAGAAAGTGTTTACTCTGACCATTACGATTACCATAAATAATTTAAAAATCCTTTGTCTCTGACCCAGGAGTCTTGTGTCTTCTACTAGTATTCATAAAACTGTAGAAAGTTTCATGTGGCAGCCTTACTTGTTAGTTTGCAAGCAGGATAAAATCTCCAACCCTTCATAGTTCTTCATAAGAATCAGCAAGAGAAAAATGTGTAAAGTTACAGACTTTTACCACTCAAATGCCTACATCTGAAATAGACCTTCAAGCTGAGGCTGGAAATGGTCAGAAAGTGAGGGCTTTCTGGGGCAGTTTCTCAACTAGTTGCAGGACATTGGTGTACTGTCAACTCTTCATCATTGTACAGTATTGCCTCAATGTGCAAAATGCATTTTTGCTGCACTGAGGAGACACACCATCATCATCATATACATCAGATAGGATGCTGAGCTGACTTGATCATGCTGTATGATGTAGAATATGCTTTTTGAGGGTAAGAGATGAGAGTTCAAACTCAATTCAGCATGAAAGGAAAGCTGAGCATTTACTGGAACATGTGAGAATCTCACTTCATTAATATAAAAGTATTGACAGAGCATTCAGAAACTTGATTCAAACAGGGTCTAAAGCAGAACGGTGACTAGTTGGAAAGTGTGGTAACTTTGAGAAGTTTTCCAAATTTTTCCCTTTCCTTAAACCTGCTATTCACCATTTGATCTTTTGAAGTGTTCTTCCCCCCAATCTAGAATTCAACAAATATGCCAAAAACACACAAATGATGTAAACCACAGATCTGCAGTATCCACAGCTGTGGATTGAGCTGAGGCTGACAATCACAGTTCCTGCAAGAAAATCCTCTATGAGGTTGATTCTCACAGGAATTTAGAGGTCATAACAGGGTCTAAACACAGAGCTGAGCAGATTAGATAGTACCTACTTGGTGTCATCATTTTACAAACAGTGGGAAAAACCTCCTCCTCCACCCTTTAAGTTCCTCTTTAATTCTCAAAATGAACTCAACTTAGGTACTATATGAAAAGATTCAAAGATGTATGCTTCTTGAGTTTTCCCTAGACCTCATATATAAAGCATTACTCATCATACTGAAATGGTAAGAGACACATGGAGAGGGAGACGCAGTTCACGAGTCCCTGCCAGAGAGAAGCCTCTTAGACCTCTGGAGAGAAATGCCAAGATAGGAGAGGAATTCCACAGACCACAAACAAGAAGTGGCATTATGCAGGAAGAACCAAGGACAAATCAGCTTGAGAGAGCCCATCTCTAGCCTGCCCTAGAAAGGATGCAATGAACACTAAAGTGAGTGAGCTCCCTTAATGCCATTATAACACATTGCCACCATCAGACATTTAGGTTTCCTCTCTAACAGCAAGGTTTAATTTTAAAAACAAACACAACAGCCTCCATGTCCATGAAGTGCTGAAGTCCTGGAGGTTGTGTTATAGAGAGTGACCTCCTCTGACGTTATCTGGAAAACAAAGAAAAATGATTTCTCTTAGAAATAACCTCATTATTCACCTTTGCTGAAAAGTAGGGGGGAAAAACACAAATATTTTAGGTGAATATACTACTTGACTATTTGTTATGTTTATTATTTTAAATATTTTAGGTGGATATGCTACTTGACTATCTATTATAATTTTACTTTGTAAAGGAAAATCCTGCTGTCTTTCTACTAAAAAAAAAAAATGCCTTAAATAATAAAGTCCTTCTCAGGAAAGTCCATTTTGAGGATGGCTATATGTTATAATGAAGGCTTTTGACTCCTGGGGAATATAAGAAGGAATATCCAGAAATAGTGATAATAGATTTTCAGTCTTTTAATCCTGATGGGAAAGGCTATTTTAAAGAATTTCAGGAGAGATCCAAGATGACCACGTAGCAGCAGCTCGGGATTGTAGCTCCCAGTGAAAGCGCAGAGAGCGAGTGGATGCCGCAGTTGCAAACGAATTTTTGATGCCCACAGACTGGGAGATTCCTGGCGAAGGAGCCACATGGGTCGCCAGCGCGACTCTTTTGGCCGGCGCGGCGCTTCTCGGTGCGGAGTGTACGGGACTGGTTGCCCTTTTAGTCGGGCTCGGCTGGTCCCATCCCCACAAGGAGAACAGCAATTGGAAG
>CAUYQU010044542.1:0-20286 GCA_963574635.1 Cheracebus regulus
TTAATTTACTATATTTTAAGAGAGGCAATAAAATATAGTGGAAATGCAGGAGTGGGGTAGGGTGTCTGAACAGTATAGAGAAGAGTCTGACAATCATGTCAGGGCATAGCAAGGCTAAACTTGGTGACCAAGAATAGAGAAAAAGCAAAATAGATACCTTCTAATCATTGGTCTGTACCATGGAAGAAGAAATAGATTGTTACATGTAGCTCCAAAGAGCAAATCAGGTTATGCTGCTTCTTTTTCTTTTTTCATTTTTTTTAACTGTACTTTAGGTTCTGGGGTACATGTGAAGATCATGCAGGATTGTTGCATAGGTACACACATGGCAATGTGGTTTGCTGCCTCTATCCCCCCATCACTTACATCTGGCATTTCTCCCCATGTTTTCCTTCTCTGACCTCCCCACCTCACTACTGTCCCTCCCTTGGCCCCCCCAACAGACCTAGTGTGTGATGCTCCCCTCCCTGTGTCCATGTGTTCTCACTGTTCGTCACTCACCTATGAGTGAGAACATGTGGTGTTTGATTTTCTGTTCTTGTGTCAGTTTGCTGAGAATGATGCTTTCCAGATTCATCCATGTGCCTTCAAAGGACACAAACTCATTATTTTTTATGGCTACATGGTATTCCAAGATGTATATGTGCCACATTTTTCTTGTTCAGTCTATCATCAATGAGCATTTGGGTTGGTTCCAGGTCTTTGCTATTGTAAACAGGGCCGCTATGAACACACATGTGCATGTTTCTTTATAACAGAATGATTTATAATCCTTTGGGTATATACCCAGTAATGGGATTGCTGGGTCAAATGGAATTTCTATTTCCAGGTCCTTGAGGAATCGCCACACTGTCTTCCACAATGGTTGAACTAATTTACCCTCCCACCAACAGTGTAAAAGTGTTCCTATTTCTCCACATCCTCTCCAGCATCTGTTGTTTCCAGATTTTTTAATGATCGCCATTCTAACTGGCATGAGGTGGTATCTCAATGTCTTTTGATTTTCATTCCTCTAATAATCAGTGATGATGAGCGTTTTTTCATATGTTTATTGGCCTCATATATGTCTTCTTTTGAAAAGGGTCTGTTCATATCCTTTGCCCACTTTTGGATGGGTTTATTTGTTTTTTCTTGTAAATCTGTTTTAGTTCTTTGTAGATTCTGGGCATTAGCCCTTTGTCAGATGGGTAGATCACAAACATTTTTTCCCATTCTGTTGGTTGCCGGTTCACTCTAATTATTGTTTCTTTTGATGTACAGAAGCTCTGGAGTTTAACTAGGTACAATTTGTCTATTTTGGCTTTGGTTGCCAATGCTTTTGGTGTTTTGGTCATGAAGTCCTTGCCTGTGCCTGTGTCCTGAATGGTTTTGCCTAGGTTTTCTTCTAGGGCTTTTATGGTGTTAGGTCTTATGTTTAAGGTTTTCATCCATTTTAGTTAATTTTAGTGTAAGGTGTCAGGAAGCGGTCCAGTTTCTGCTTTCTGAGCATAAATTATTTAACACAGTACATACACAGTCAGGATTCCCCACATGTACCAAAAGAAATCAGTTGTCCAGTCAATAGGCTCTGCACCTGTGACATATCTCTGATATTCTCATTTGGTTTCCATCATAATAAGCAAATGTATATTGTTTATTTTGTGTCCATGTGATCTGAAGTCATGTCTGAAAGTCTAGGCAAAACATTAAAGATTTATTTCACTTCCACCACAATCTTACTCAATGTTGTGTGAAGAAGGCACTTACTTGCAAGGCAATTGTTCATCTGTAATTTTGAATTAGATCTTCACAGCCTACTCTTCTGCCACTAGATTCTTCTTTATATGTTATTCAACACTTTTTCCATGGGCATTTAGTACTACTAGTTCTTGGGAGATGGGATGAGGCACATATTATGAAAACTAAGTGTAGCATAGAAGGGACCAAGAACACTAGCCAGAAACATAAATTACATGAGAATTTGGCCCTCATAACTACATATGATGATCTAGATATCATATAATTACTGCAGTGAGGAATCAAACCTTTTCCAACCTTGTCTTGGACACCACACATTCTAATCATGCAGCCCAAGTTTGCAACACTGCAATTCACACCGAATTTTCAGTCATTAAAATCCTGCACCCTGTCTTCCATGAATGGTAGTTAATTCAGTTCTCCTGTACCTGCACTTTCACCATTGATTTTTTTAAAACCTATGCTTTGGCTTTATAGTTTTTCCCAAATATATTTTGTGTTAATAGTTTTAAGCACTTTTTCTGGCCTGCTTGTCTTTGATGGCTTCATTAAGAAGAATTGCTACTCATCGATTCAGCCCTCCTTCAGAGTATTTTACCTCAGGACATTTACATCAGGCTAAATTAGGACATTCTGAAATGATGTGATACCAAATGCCTTTAACTGCTTTGCAGTCAATTCCTAGGAATGAAGTAAGGATGGGGGAAAGAAAAGAGATGGAGTATAGGAGATAAGAATAAAGCTCCAGAAGATGAGTGAATTTTTTAAACACTGGAGTCAAGAAATTCATTATACGTATGAAAAACACAGCTGTAACTGGAATAGGGAGTGATTCAGCCTTCCATCCTGGCAGCCTTTTAACTCTGGCAGCATGAATTGGACCTGAAAGACTTCTACTACTTTGAGTTCTGATTTTCATTTAGTCCTACCCGCAAGAAAAATCACCCTGGAGCAGTGAGCATGCTGATTTTGTTAATTCCCTTAAATATGTCCCTGTTTAAATCACTGCTGATTAAACATTCGTGACATCTTTCCTTTCTCAATGTGCTGTGACTCATCAGGTGATCACAGTGGAATGAAGAAACCAAATTGTTTTTGTTTTTCAATGTTTACTGAAAGTGAGCAAGGGAAAAAAATAATAGCTGCTAAAATGATGAATGGCTGGCAGGCTGCACGTCTTTCACCTTTTGATGGTCTTTAGGAAACAAAATATCATCTGTAAGAGAAGATCACCAGGACCAGAGTCAGACCACAGATCTGAACTACTGCAAGCCTGGGTTTCTGCTGCCAAACAAAGCCATTCCAAGTAGGGTTGACTGTTCTGCTGCTATTCAAGGTCATTTGGACAGAGGTGATGATTTTGACTATGATCATGGATTTTCACTTCACCTTATCACAAACAGTATACAAATTCACTCCAACATTTGATTCTCTATTTACTCAACAATCTGAATTTTGAGATAGTAAAATCACTTGCCACAAAGAAACCAGGCCCATGTAAAATGTTGTTACCTGAAAGTTGTTTTACTAAGCTGCTTTTAGCATAGCAAAAGTTACACTTTCTGTTTCATATACGACAATAACAAGAAGAGGATGACTACCACAGTAAATTACTCACTCCCACCTACCTAATAATCAGTCAAGCTCTGGCAGTCATACCAGGGGGAGAAATGATTACACCGAGTGTGATACAATTGAAGGAGCACTGCTCTGAGAGTTAAGAGAACAGATTTTCTGTTCTTGGCTGTGCTCACAAATTGTGTGGCCTTCAATAAGTCATTTACAGCTGCTGATCTTCAATTTCTCATCTAGGTAGGCATCAGACTACAATAAGATCCTGGATTTTATATTCCATGTTAAGGTTTCCCTCATCTGAACAAGAATTGTTTTCGTGGAATATGTTACTAGGATTTTCGATGTATACCCAATTCAGTGCAGCCTAGAACATTATTTAGTTATTGTTTAAATAATCTGAACAAAAGATCAGGTGATAAATCATGTTTTCTTCTGCCAAGAAAGACCCTATTTTAGAAGTATGATTTTGCTGATTTCAGGGATAATTTTTAAAAATACATTTAACTAAAATGACACATTCATGTTACATGCAGAACTGCTGAGGTTGGGAATGGAGAAGGTCTAAATGCCTTCAGCCTCATTCTGGAATCTGCCATTAACTCCCTTCTGAGATTCAGGCCACTTAACTTTTTTGTATCTAAATATTTTTATTTCTATCTTAGAGTTAATTATTTAAGCTTGACTCAGTAAACTGCGACAGATAGAAATAAAAATAATTTGGGAGCATGATGCCCATGGGATAATATCAGAAAAAATGTTAGAAATTTACAAGTAATTAAAAGACTAAATGTTGCTTCCTTCAAGCTTTGTTATTGACAACATAAGTGCTTTGTGATTTGGCGAACTCTAACAGTAATCTGTCAGTTGTCATGGCAATGGCTACTGCTACTGCCAGCCTACCGGGAAGGATCCAAAAATAAGGAAATAATTTAAAAGTCTTTCACCGGGCCATGGCTTATGAAGTGGCAAATATTTTCTTCCTCTGGTCTGCGTACTCTTCCTATTTCCCACTTTCTGCTGCATCAAAGGCTAAGGCCATTTTTTTACTCTGTATTCCTCTTCTTCAGAGCCACTTGGTTCCATTAGCCAGTGGTATGGGATAATTTTCTTTTTCTTCCTTGTCAGATCTAAGAAGGCTTCTGAATTCAGGAGAAGTGGGGATTGAGTCATGGAAAGTATTTTTCTTGGGGAGAATTAGAAAGAGGTTCTCTTTTCCTCCAATTAGGGCTAGGAAATGGAAGCCTGTAAAATCACCTTCATGTAACACGAAGGTAACTAATAGAGTGGCTTAACACAAATTTGGCTTCCCATTTGAAGGCAAAAGAGAAAGAAATGTGGGTTGGGGTTAAGTGTTTACAAGAGTTTACTATATTGTATTTTCATGTATCTACTTATGCAGTTTCTTTTTCTCTTCCCTGTTTCAATAAGTTCTTATGACTTCCAGGTCAAGATAGGAAATTGAGCCAATGTTAAACTCTCATCTTCTGCTCAAATACACACATAAATCACAGGTAAATACATGTTCTAAGTTGAAGAAGCACATGGCCATATTCAAAAACAAGAAGGGGGATATGTGGTCCAAAAACCAAGATATCACCCCAAAAATAGCAAAACAACCAAAACCTGACTAAAAAAAACCATACCTGCAAGCAGCTGAAGCCACAGGCCTGGCATAATCTAATAGGAACTCCAAAATGAGGACTAGAGAAAATAGGTGCAAAGCAATAGCACAATAATTAATACCTGCAATTTCCCAGTATTAAGAAAAGGAGTTTTCAGATTGATAAATTCTACTATGTGTCACATGGGATAAATATACTTCAAAAATTAATATCTAGACATATTATAGTAAAAATGCAGAACATTAAGATGAAGAGAAAATTCTACAAAACAAAAACAGAAATCAAAGTATAGATTTTTATCAGCAAAAATAATGCTTTAGGAAATGTAATCCATTTTTAGGAAATATCTTTACATTTCTAAAGAATAAATAACTGTACTATAACTCTGTAAACAAGTTATAATTTATGAAGATGTTCATAGGCATACACATATATCTAAAATAAAGAACAGAATTAGAAGTTAGAAGAATTTTAAAAATCTATTTTCCAGTCAAATAAATAAATAGATTTATAGAATTAAAAAGAAGTAGTGATGTACAGAATCAAAGTGAGAAAAGAATCAGGAAACTATATTGGAAAATGCAAATGGATGTTGTTTGTAAACAAAAAATAATCTTTTTATATTTAGTACAAGATGTGTCTATAATTACTGGCAAAAATTATATGGGAGTTGGGGGAAAGTTTGAAAGATATTAAAGTGTGCAAAGATAATTGTCTTCTTCAGAAAGAGAGGGAGAGATTGATTAACCTACAACTTTGTTTTAAAAATGCAAATACATGTGTAGGGCCGAGCGCAGCAGCTCACGCCTATCATCCCAGCTCTTTGGGAGGCCGAGGCTGGTGGATCACCTGAGGACGGGAGTTAGAGGCCAGCCTGACCAACGTGGCGGAACCCGGTCCCTACTTAAAATACAAAATTAGCCGGGTGTGGTGGCGCATGCCTGTAATTCCAGCTACTCGGGAAGCTGAGGCAGGAGAATTGCTTGAATCGGGGAGGCGGAGGTTGTGGTGAGCCAAGATCATGCCATTGCACTCCAGCCTGGGCAACAAGAGCAAAATTCCATCTCAAAAAATAAATAAAAGCAAATATATGTGTAAATACTAAAATTTTAAGGGTCAAGAGTAAAAAAGTAAGGCCTTGTGCAGTGGCTCATGCCTGTAATCCCAGCACTTTGGGAGGCCAATGTGGGAGGGAGGATCGCTTGAACCCAGGAGTTCAAGATCAGCCTGCAAAACGTGGCAAAACCCCTTCCCTATCAAAAATACAAATATCAGCTGGGAGTGGTGGCTCCCACCTGTGGTGCCAGCTACTCAGGAGGCTGAGGTGGGAGAAGAGCTTAAACCTGGGAGGTCGAGGCTACAGAGAGGTGTGATCTTACCACTGCACTCCAGCCTAGGCAACAGAGTGAGACCCTGTCTCCCAAAAAAGAAAAAGAGTAAAAAAAAAAAGTGGAAATACAGTACACAATTTCTATTGAACAAGTAGAGCAGAGAAGGGAACAAAAATCTTGACCAGTTGAAGAGAAAACAAGGAAAGAAAACAAGAAAAAATCAGCAAAGAAAAATATGACAGGAAAAAACACACAAAATAATGTGGCAAACACAAGAACAAATGTACCAGTAATCATAAAAATCATCAAAGTTACTTTCTAAAAGCGTTACTCAGCGTTGATAAAAATAAATTCATCTATGTGCTGTTCCCAAAATTACCCAGAAATGGGAAAAATGAATGAAAACGAATAATGTATGTTTTGATGAATGGAAACATAAAAAGCCTTATATAGCAATATTCAAATCATAAAAATAGAATAACTTGTTATTAAAAAGACAAAAAATAACAGATGCTGGTGAGAATGTGGAGAAAAGGGAACTGTTCTACACTGTTGGTGAGAATGTAAATTAGTACATCCATTATGCAAAAGAGTATGAAGACATCTCAAAAAAACAAAAATAGAACTACCATACTACCCAGCAATTTCACTACTGGGTATGTATCAAAAAGAAAGGAAACCAGTATATCAAAAAGATACCTGCACCTCCATGCTTATTGAGGCTCTATTAACAATAGCAAAGATATGTAATCAACCTCAGTATCTATCAACAGAGGATTGCATAAAAAATGTGACATATATACACAATGGAATATTATTTAGCCATAAGAGGAATAAAATCCTGTCATTTACAGCAACATAGATGGAACTAGACATCATTATGTCAAGTGAAATAAGCAAGGCATGGAAAGACAAATATCACATATTTTTGCTCATATGTGGGAACTTAAAAAGTTGATCTCATGTAGGCAGAGAATAGAATAATAGTTACCAGAGGCTGGGAAGATTGTGTGTGAGTGTGATGGAGGATTAAGAGAGATTGGCTAACGCGTACAAGCATACAGTTAGAAAGAATAAATTCTGTTTGATAGCAGAGTAGAGTTACTACAGCCAACAAAAATGTATTGTATATTTCAAAATAGCTAGAAGAGAGGATTTAAAATGTTCCTAACATGTAGAAATTATAAATATTGAGGTGATAGGTATTCTAAGGATCCTAACTTAGTCATTATACATTCTGTGCATGTTACAGAATATCACATGTACCCTATAAATATGTATAACTATTATCTGTCAATAATTTTTTAATAAAACAATAGATTGGTGAACATTTAATGGGTCGAAAAATATTTGATATCAGTCAAAATAAAAATTCACAAAAAGATAAACAATATGTTCCGGAATGTATTCTATCAATATCCACTCTGTGATCTCAAATTTAATTATGTAATTTAATTTGTTAGAACATCAGTATTCAACTTTTAAATCAAATTTTAGGAATGATAACTCTTTTAAATGATAATAATTAAAACAAACATATAAAGTTGCTCCTTAACACAATGCCTATATATTTTATAAAATTAAGCAGAAAATGTATCACCTGAGAAACACTTCAACCTGATCACATTCTTTTCAGAATATACATTCCTGATAGTCTATTACCCCACTGAGTAACTTATGTTATAAATACATAGTAGGAATGTTTTTCTCACCTGTGTAATTCTGAGGTGTAGGCAATTAAACAAATTTCAGCGAATTTGTCCAAAAGTAGCTTTATTTTAATTTGTAGACACCTCCTTCTATTTGTTTTGTTCATTCTTTTCCCCAGTGGAAGGACATTAGAGTCACCGTTAATGAAGATTTTGTTAAATATTAAATTTTCTTTGTTAATGTTTATATGTAATTAACATTTACTTCTCAATTCTTATGTTTGAAAATATAAATAAAATATTCAGAATAGTTTACTCAGTATTTCTCTTTTCCCCTGTAACTAGAATACAGAAAAATAATTAAGGTGACATATAATTAGAAAATAGAAGAAAATCAGAAGTCAGGGCAAATTAAAAAGTTTACATTATTGGAATAATTTAAAAGCACACCTGATATAAGAGGCATTATTGATTGAAATGTCTTATTAATAAACCTCTGCATCAATTGTCTTTTTAGATTGAGATGACATAGGAATGCTAGCTGGGAATGGAAAGAAATATGGAAATCTCCGTTGAGAAATACATCCATAGTGGGATGTTTGTGATTGTTTGGTGTCAGTATATGGTTTTGGATCAAATAATGCTTTATGATTATTATGGCTCCAGGATGGGACTGAGCCTGGAGAACAGGTTTTCTTTTGACCTTACACCCTCCTCTATTAATCAAGGCATCTTGTCTCCTGAGATTAATATTGAAGAGCAAAAATTTACTCTATAGCTTAACGCAAAGCAGAAGAATGCTAATTTAATGTCATTCCTTTAACACCTCATGAAAAGAAAACATGCCTTTAACATCCAATATGCTTCCCCAATGCCTATTTCTTGTCAACAGACACAGTCTAATCTTTGAGAGGCAGATGCACACATCTTTTGGCTGAAAGTACAGAGAGCAATTTTATACCAAGCACATCAAGGGGGAAATTGGGAACAGTTGCAACACTCCATCGCTCAGTTTTGGAAACCCTTTTATAGTAACGGACAAATACTGGCCTCATGTCAGCTCCCCAAATTCCTCCTATGGAGTGTAATCTCTTGAGAGATTTTTCATTATTGTCTTTACTGCTTAGATCAACACCAGGCACATTGAGTGAAAATGGCCCTTCAAATCCATTTTTAATCTTTTGAACAGGCAAATTAGTTGTGAATTATTTATCAAGAACATCCAGGTGGGTGCTAATACAGTCAAATCAGCTTTCCACTTTCCTGTTACCTACAGGTTTTGAGCCTTGAAAATACTGCTGTCATCCCATTTCTTTTCTTTTACCAATTTTCCATTTACTTTCTAAAAATAATTTGACATGCTATCAGAGAACTGAAAGATGTTTGCTTCTTTATCTTGTAGTGACACAGTCAACTCACTGAGAAAAACTAAACAGTACCTGGACCAACAAATGTTTACATTTTTAAGAAAAATGCAAAAAGGGAGTTCAGGTAGGAAAAGGTGCAGGAAGAAACAAATGTTTTAAAGGAAAGTTAAGATGATAATAACACTTTTGAGGATAGGAATGTAAAGTGTACACTATACTAATCCTACTACACTAGTCAGTGGACTTGTTTGAAGGAAAGAAAGAGTCAATTAAAGTGTCTTGATTTGCAACTTTGTGAAGTCAACAAGGATTCTCTCTTTCCATTGGTGAACCCAAATGGTGTCACCTTGTTTTGTAGTGCACAGACATGTGTAAACAATAACAAGATTTATATTTATTTTGCTTCTAATCTGTAGGCAAATTTTCTGACTTTTCCACAGCCTGAAGATTATAAAGTCCTAGACAAAACTGTAGAATTAACTCAAGCAAAACTGAGTCATGTTTGGGGAAAAATAAACAAAGAGGAAATGCTTTATTAATAGATAAATATAATGCTTTATTATTTGTCTACTTGGAAATGTTATGATGCTATTAAGTAATAAGACAACTTTTAAAAGATGGACCTAAATTGCAAAAGCTAACTCTTACTGAGCACTTATATATGACAATTAATCCTCATAAAAATCCAAAGAGTTAAAAGCCAGTAATGTCTCCAGTTATTGAAAAGGAAACAAAAATAGAGCCACACTGAATAGAACAACTTGTCCAAATTTCCATAGCTAGCAAATATGACCTAGAAAGGACTTGAACACAGATATTCTGCCTCCACAGCCAACCATTTTAATTGCTTGACATGTGACCTCTCTTCCATTCACTATATCTAATATTACTAAAAATATTCTTGAAAAGCATTGGAGCAGTCCTTTACCAAAATAATAAAAATGCCTTGAAAGTGCCCCGCACAAAATTTGCATGAAACACTTAAACTATTTGCAACTCTCATGGACCTAACAAAACTGATGACTGTACCCTTCTCACAGTGTTCCTTTCTGCGGTGTGTGCTTTCTGTTAAAGTTGGTATTAAATAATATTATTTGGGGGTGGGAAAGAGGCCAAAAGTAGAAGACAGAATAAGGCAGTGGTGGTCAGGAGGACTTGCAAAAATATGGATGAGAAACCTTGTGCATTTTTAACTTCTACGAGAGAAAAGCAACACTAAGTTTAAAATAGACACAATAGAGTTTTAAAAAAAATCTTAGCAACTATGATGTACAGCATACTTTCTTATGTGAAATTCACTTTGTTCTCCTAATATCCTTGTGATATAAATCATATTACCTTTTTGAAAGGAGAGGGTCCTAAACCAAACTAATGCAGAGACAGAATTCAAGACCAAGTATTCATCCAAGTCCGTTCTATCTTATGCTCTGTTACCCCGTGACTATGAAATACAGTGGTAGACATTAGGTGTGGGATGAGTTCAGAATCCTTGATTTCCAAAATATGATACTTCTGCTTATTGGCTGTGTAACCTTGAGCAAATTAGTTAACCTCTCTGCAGACTGATTTATCTATTTGTAAAATGGGAATGATCATGTCACATAAAGAGTTGTTGTGAGGATTAATGAGCTGATACATATAAAGGTGCATGAAAGAATATCTTCTGGGCACAGTATAAAAGCTCGATAAAATTTTGAAGATATAATCACTGTTGTTCTTGTTTTTATTATTATGAGCCATTGTTGCGGTAGTATTCTTGGGAAAAAAGCAAGAATGTCCACTTTGATCTCTTCTATTCAACATTGTACTGGAGGTCTTAGCCAGTTCCACAAAGCAAAAAAAAAAAGAAAAAACAAAGAAATAACAAACAGATTGAAAAGGAAAGAACATAATTGTCTTTATTAACAGATGAAATGACTGTGAATGTTGACAATTCTATGGAATTGACAGAAAAGCTATTAGAAGTAGTAAGTAAATATACCATAATCATAAATTCAAGGTCTGAATGCAAGAAATTGTATTTTTACACTAGCAACAAAAATTAAAATGAAAAAATATCAGTTATAGTATCCTCAAAAAAAAAAGCAAAATAGTTGGGAATAAATGTCACCATATGTGTGAGAAACATGTACACTAAAAATTACAAAACATTGCAAGGAAACTTAAATAGAACAAAACAACTAGAGAAATATATTACAGGTTGAACGTACCTAATCCAAAAATTCAAAATCTAAAATGCTCCAAAATCCAAAACTTTTTGAGCCCTGAGATTATGCCACAAGCGGAAAATTCCACACCTGATCTCATGTGGTGGGGTCATAGTCAAAACCCAGGCACACAATACACAGTTTATTTGTCTGGACAGCATGCTACCAGCAATGAAGACAAGCAGAAGTATGGAAGATTTGCAGAGGAATTTGGCATGAAGAATGCCGTATATGTTGTTGCCAACACTTGGAACACAATGACTAAAGACACAGTTTGCATATACTAGGCACAACCCATGGCCTGTGACTGTGTTAAACAATCATAACGAGAAAGGTGGTGACTTTGAAGGATTCTGTATGTCAAGTGAGAAAAAGTGATGTCTGACCTCCTTCACTATGCAAAAAAAATATGCCTGCAGGGTCAAGCAGTAAGCTGGGAGAAGTAGAGATGGGAGAAGTCTTTAATATCCGTAATGAGACTTCAGTTGTTCATCCATTGATTGATGATGAAACAGACAAAATAGTTCTGAGTCAAGGTGATTGTGATGATTGTGACATTAGTGACAATGAAGATGACACTTTAACACTGCAGAAAAAGTGCATATAGGTGGCATGGTGAAAATGTGTGATGGGTTTATTGAAGGACTAGAGCAGTGTGTATTCATAACAGAACAATAAATCATGTCAGTTTATAAAATCAAAGGGAGACTTCTAAGACAAAAACAGTTGTTAATGAGGGCAGAGGAACTCTAGAGGAAACATCTTAAAAAGCCATTTAGCAAAATGCCTCCTCTTACCTAGAGGACCCACTTTCTGGTCCCTCAACAGCTTCTACTATTTCTCCTCCATCCCCAAAATAAAATAAAGTGTACAGTAACTTTTTAATCAAAACACAGCATCATAGGTGGAAACAGCACAGGAACATCCTCAGAATACCTGTGTCAGTGGGTAAACCACCACTGTCTGCTGCTGTTGTTTACCCGCTGACACAGGTATTCTGAGGATGTTCCCGTGCTGCTTAGTTACTCTGAACACATTATTTTTTCACTGTGTTGATAGTATGGCATATTATTTACTGTTAAGTATCCATGTGTAAATAAGTGTAAGAAATGATTGCTTATCAGTAGCATATGCATTCAGAGTAAGGACCGATGGTGATGTCAAACAACCATGGATTTTTTACATGGGTGGCTGAAATAGTGACATGCTTGCCTTCTGTCATCCAATGTACACAAATGTTGTTTCATGCACAAAATTATTTAAAATATTACAGAAAATTACCTTCAGGCTATGTGTATAAGGTAGATATGAAATATAAACAAATTTCTTGTTTAAACTTGGATTTCATTCCCTAAATATCTCATTATGTGTATGCAAATATTCCAAAATCTGAAAAAGTATGAAATTCAAAGCACTACTGGTCACAAGCATTTTAGGTAAGGGTTACTCCTCTATCTACTTGGAGATAGAGTCAATACTTTTGTCAGTTTTTCCCTAATTGGTCAATACAATCTCAGTCAAAATCCATGCAGACTTTTACATAGTCGACAAAATGATGTTAAATTTTGTATGAAAATGCAAAAAACCTGGAAGAGCCAAAACAACTTTGAAAAAAAATTAAGAAGGGCTTACATGTTCTCAAGACTTATTGTAAAGCCATATTAATCAGGACAGTGTGTTGTAAACATAAGGAGAAACATATAAATCTATGGAAAAGAATTGAGAATCCAGAAATATGCCCACATATATGGTTAATTGATTTTCAACAATATGTCAGGTAATTCAATGAAGACAGCATAGTTTTCTTTTTCCCCCAAGCAATAACATTAGAATTGTTAGACATCTAAATGGAAAAAATAAATTAAGTGTAGTCCGTACTTCATAGTAAAAAGTAAACTCAAAGTGAATCACAGAAGAAAATAAGAGAAAACTTGTGTGATACTATGACAGAAAAGTATTTCTTAGAAAAAGTAGACTGATAAATTGGTCTTCATCAAAATTAAAACCTTCTGGTGTTGAAGAGACATCATTAAGAAAACAAAAAGATAAGCTATAAAATGGGAGAAAATATTCACAATACATGAATCTGATAAAGAGCTTGTAAATAGAGCATATAAAGAAGTCACACGTTATAATAAGAAGAATAGTGAAAAAGCAAGGTAAACAATTTGGACACTTCACCAAAAATATTAAACATGTGAAAAGTTGTTCAACATTGTTAGTCTTCAAAGAACTGCAAATTAAAATGACAATGAGATACTCCTACCAATCAAAATGGCAATGCAATGGGTATAACTAAAAGATTGACTATGTCAAGTGTTCACAATGATGAAGAAGAACTGGAACTCCCACGTGTTCATGGTGGGAATAGAAAATGGTACAACTATTGGAAAAATACTTTGCAGTTTCTTCCAAAGTTAAACATATAGTTAACCATATGATCCAGCAATTCCACTTTTAGATGTTTTCCCAAAATGAACATATATGTTCACAAAATGTGCTTATGATTGTTCATTGATCATAGTTTCATGCTGGAAAACCCCAAAATGTTCTTTGGTGAATGGATAAACAGTCACCATGTATTCAAACAATGTGTTATGTATCAATACAATATAGAACTTCTCAACAATTGTGAGGAATTAATTACTGATGTTCACAATAACATGGAAGAATATTTTGGATTGAGGTGTATACAAGCATACTCATAATGTATTATTCCATTTACATGAAATTCTGGAAATAGTAAATCTAATCTATAGTGATAGAAAGCAAATCAGTAATTGCCTAGGGTCTGAAGTACAGACTGGGAATTAACTGGAAGGGGCACAAGGGCACCTTTTAGGGTGACAGAAATGTTGTATATTTTGATTGTGGTATTGGTTTCATGGGTGTATACATTTGTCAACTTTTTTAATCTGTAAATTTTAAATGACTGCATTTTATTGTATGTAAATAATGCCACAGCAAAGTTTTATATATATATGGCATGTTATAAAGCTCCATTAAGTCTTTCATCATACGGGTACTAGTTTGTAAGAGCAGTTACAAGTATGTGTGCAAACATGTTATAAAACAAACAACACAAATTAGTAGGGGAGGCAAAGATTAGTCAAGAAAAATATCATGAACAATTAGGTGGCTATTTGGAAGAAAATCAAGGTTTAGCTGGATATTATTCCACTGCATACCAAAGTAAATTCCAGGAATATCAGAGTAAAGGGTGTATTTATAATGTAATGTTTTAAAAGAGAACAAAATATAAATAAATATTTATTTGCTCCTTTGAAGGCAGAGGACTTTTAATCCTGAAATCATTGGAAGAAATCATAAACAAGAAGACCAAAACATTTAAGTACTTTAAAATTTAAAATGTATTTTTAAAATACATTGTGTTGGTCTGTTTTGCACTGCCATAAAGGAATACCAAAGACTGGGTAATTTATAAAGAAAAGAAGTTTATTTGGCTCACAGTTCTGCAGGCTGTACAAGCATGGCACCAGCGCCTGCTTCTGGTGAGGCCCCAGGGAACTTTTCTACTGGAAAGTGAAGGAGGAGCAGGTGTGTCACATGCAAAAGAGAGAGCAAGAGTGAGAGGAGGAAGCACCAGTCCCTTTAAACAACCAGCTCTTGCATGAACTAACAGATGAGAACTCACTTATTATCATGAGGAGGGCACAAGGCTATTCAGGCGGAATCCAGGCCATGACCCAAACCTCTCCCACCAGGCGCCACCTCCCACATAGGGTAATGCATTAACATAAGATTTGGAAGGAACAAATCTCCAAACCATGTCAACCATAAACCATATAAATGTTAAATAACAAATTTGAAAAAGTCTATAATATATGCCTTTATAAGTTTATATAAACATATGAAAAATTTTGTATATAAAGTGCTTTTATAAGTAAGAAAAACACAAAGATTCTTTTGTATAAATGTACAAAGGATAACATACAAAGCATGAACAGCAAGTATTAATATAAAGTATTAATTGTACTAATACAAAGTTATTCATAGTATTAACAAGACTTGATTTCATTAACAAAAAATGCAAACACAAACACAAATGAGACATTTTTGTCCATTAAATTTGGAAATATTTCAAAGGTTATAATAATCATATTAGTGATTTTACAGAGAAATATGTAATTTTTTCATAATATAGGTGGTAGAGTAAGTTGGTATAAACTTTCTGAAGAATGAAAAACATCTAAACATCTAATATTAAGGGTAGTTATATCAGTTATAATATAATCACACTATCCAACATCATATAATCATGAAAATAATTTACATGAAGATTTTTAAAATTACAGATGAACAATGTTAGGCCAAAGTTATATTACACAATGATAAATATGTAAAACATAACCTCATGTATGAAAAAGCAAAAATACAGTGCTAAATGAGTTGAAAGAAATATGTCAATATGTTTAAATAATGGTTATCTCAGGAGGTAACCAGTTAGGATTATACATTTTTTCTTTGCTTCTGTATAGACCTTTCAAATCTTATATTATGAGCAGATAATCAGGAAAATAAATTTCAATTTTCTTCAAATGTTTGCTATATAGATTGGATTAGGAGGGAGAGTGAATTATCAATTTAGGGCAATATTATTCCGATTGGCAGTTTCTGGAGAAAATTTATTTGTTGCAACTGAGGGGAAAGAATGCTATGCCATCTATTTCTATTGTACAGAAGTCGTGGATGCTTCTAAACATCCTACAATATACAGGACAGCCTCCTATAACAAAGAATTATCTGGCCCAAAATATAAACAGGTTAAGAAACCATGAATTAGGCAACCTCTTTCTATGTGCTCTCAAAATGCCCTGCACATATCTCTGTAAAACTTATTACATTGCTAATATTTACTCTTAACAAGCCTGTGTGACATATAAGACTTTGAGTAAATTGGGAGTACTTTGCTAAGTGATAGCACACAGTAGGTGCTCACTGTATATGTTTCACTTTTACAACTTATTCACCTGCGTTTACGGCAATTCTCCCAGGTACCGGACTCTGCTAGGCTCTAGGTCACAGAGATGAACAAGATTTTTTTTTTTAAGTCCTAACCTCATAAACCAAAGTTGTTGTCAGGAAGACAAATGTTAACTAAGTAAAAAAATATAAATAAATAAGATCATTACAGACTGTGATGAATCCTATAATGGAAATGAAACAGATGAGGAGACACAAGGTAACTAAGGGAGGCTACTTTAGATTTGATAGCCAGGAAAGGTTTTTCTAAGTAGTGGGGCTTCAAGCAGACAATTGATGGGAAAGAGAATGAACCAGCTATACAAAGAAACTTAAAGAAGAGTATGCTCGGGAGAAAGAAGAGTAAATGCAAAGATCTTGAAAACTTTGATGAATGTATGTTTTACAGATGAATGACTGAATAATATACATTGATTAGTAATATTTTAATGACTATTTACATTGCAGAATACACTACAACTTTTTTGATGTTCCCCTTTCAGGTGCTTTTCTCCATTTACCAAGCGAGAATACAAAATTCTTTGCACATTTTCCTCCTTTAAGAAATTGCATTATGTGTCTGTCATTTGTACACATAAATTCATAACTAGGCAAGCACTCCTTGGCAGTCGTATTACATTGTGTACATATGAGTTATGAATGAGTTTGTTTACTAGGTCTAAGAATTACACATATCTTCAGGGCTAAGAAATTCTCATGGAGTCTCTGCCAACTCCACAAAATTATAGTCTTATATGAATTCCCCAAGGAGGGAGAAGGGATTATTTTTTCATCCCTGTACTTTTTCTCTAGCATATAGTAAGCAGTTGCTGCTAGAGCTGCAAATACTAGAGAAGAAAAAATTGATAAAAATAACATCCACACTCCATAGATTTTTTTTTTTTGCTCAGATGCTCAGAGAACTATGTCTAAAATGAAATGTAGAGGTGACTTTGAGAAGTTGGATAAATGAAGGAATCGAGGAGATTTTGAGTTAGAGACATGTTAGATAATGCTTGTGTCTCTACCTTGACTGGTTACATGTAAATGAATCAATTGGACATGGAGGTCCAATCAACAAGTCTATTCACTGCAACATTATCAGCTTGCCAAATAGACTAGAGAGAGAGAGAGAGAGAGAGTTAAAAAGGAAACTCGGTGTGTATATATGTATATAGCACAATTTTAGAGAAGAGCTTGAAGGAAAATTACAGGTAAACATTGGGATATCCTCTAGATATTACTCCATATTTCTAAATTCAAGACGGAAGCAAGTTGATGAGCCATGTATTTGCATATTATCTATCTAAAACAAATATGATCCATTCGTTGAATCCATCTTTCCCACTTGAGTGCAGGTTGGCTCCTATTCAGATAGCATTTTAGCACAGCCCTAAAAAAAAATCCCAGATAATAAAAAAAAAATGTTTAAAACCACCACTGGAACTTTATTTCTTTAGATGAAAGCACTCATCATTGTTAACATGAAAATTACCCGTCAATGAGTTTTGGATCCCTTCTTGAAAGCAATTTTTCCTAACAAGGAGATAAAAAGTGTGAAGGCACCGAGCAAATGAAATGGTGGGAAAGGGAGGAAAAAACACCAAATGGCAAGACCTTAATCACCACAAGCAAATTTCCCCTGCCTTAACACTTTCTCCCTGGCAAGTTTTGTCCCTAGGTTTTGATTTAGGTTTCTGACAATTTGGCAAACTAGATATATGGTACAATGATTCACAGCATATGCAGAAAACTTCTAAGACCTAACACAAATGAAGTGGCTCTAGGACTGTCCCCGGCCTCCAGCCCTGAGAGAGTTTCTAGGTCATAACACCAGGAGGGAAACCAAGGCACATCCTGGTGGACACCGTGATTTGAAGAGATGAAGCTGTGTGAGTAGATCAAGACCTCTAGGGTTTGCAGACCAGAGTACTAGAGATGAGAGAGTTGCACAAAGACAGAACTCAGGACACCTGCAAAATCCCCCTCAAGCATTGAGCAGAGTACTCATCAGTGCATCAAAGTAAAGAATTATTCAAGGTTAGGGTAAAAACCAAGTAAAAGCATTAGAGAACCATGCCTGGCACTCACAAAGGGCTGGCAGTAGTGCTTGTTTGCAACAGGCAGACTGGAAAAAAACATAATTCACAGAGCAATGGGCAATAACTTCAGGAAAGCCTTGCCTTAGTAGTTGCAAATAATACAATTAAGCACTACTCTGTATCTGTGAAACAAATCATAAAAGAATCAAATTGTTTCCAAGTAAGTTAATTGGATCTCAGAACAAATCTCTAGAATATTTATAGTAATACAAAACTATACACCTAAAAAGGGGTAAAATTCTAATATCTGGCATCCAATCAACTAAAAAAGTGAATTTAGCAAGACTGCAGAGTAAATATAATGTGCAGAAATAAATTATATTTCTATATACCTGTCATGTACAACCAGAAATTGAAATTAAAATACCATTCAAAAAACATAAAAATTTAAAATACTTGAAGTAAATCTGTCAAAAGATGTAAAAGACTTGTATGGTGAAACTAAATGACTAAATCATATGGCCTCAGTGGCGACGAAGCTTGCATCTTGGCTTGGATCATTACACAGCCCTCTGCTGCTGTGAGTCTCTTAGAAAATGGAACTCTGACGTTTTAATGATCGCCATCCTAACTGGTGTGAGATGGTATCTCATTGTGGTTTTGATTTGTATTTCTCTAATTGCAAGTGATGATGAGCTTTTGTTCATATGTTTGTTGGCTACATAAATGTCTTCTTTTGAGAAGTATTTGTTCATATCCTTCACTCACTTTTTGATGGGGTTGTTTGTTTTTTTCTTGTAAATTTAAGTTTCTTGTGAATTCTGGTTATTAGCCCTTTGTCAGATGGATAGATCGCAAAAATTTTCTCCCATTCTGTAGGTTGCCTGTTCACTCTGATGATAGTTTCTTTTACTGTGCAGAAGCTCTTTAATTTAATTAGATCCATTGGTTAATTTTAGCTTTTGTTGCCATTGCTTTTGGTGTTTAGTCATGAAGTCTTTGGCCATTCCTACGTCCTGAATGACACTGCCTAGGTTTTCCTCTAGGATTTTTATGATTTTAGATCTTACTTTTAAGTCATTAATCCATGTTGAGTTAATTTTTGCATAAGGTGTAAGGAAGGGGTCCACTTTCAGTTTTCTGAATTTGGCTAGCCAGTGTAAATTAGTTCAACCATTGTAGAAGACAGTGTGGTGATTCCTCAAGGATCTAGAACCAGAAATACCATTTGACCCAGCAATCCCATTACTGGGTATATACTCAAATAATTATAAATCCTTCTACTATAAAGACACATGCACAAGTATGTTTATTGCAGCACTGTTCACAATAGCAAAGACTTGGAATCAACCCAAATGCCCATCAAGGATTGACTGGATAAAGAAAATGTGGCACATAGGGGAGAGATCCAAGATGGCCGATTAGCAACAGCTCAGGAATGTAGCTCCCAGTGAGAGCGCAGAGAACGAGTGGACGCCGCACATTCCAACGAATTTTTGTTGCCCACAGACTGGGAGATTCCCAGCAGAGGAGCCACATGGGTCACCATCGTGACTCTTTTGGCCGGCGCAGCTGTTTGCCGGTGCCCCAGTGTGGCGCTTCCCGGTGCGGAGTATACGGGACAGACAGGCTCGGCTGGTCCCACCCCCACAAGGAAAACAGCAATTGGAAGCGCTGAGGACTGAGAGTTTCACAGCAAGCACAGCGAACCCGGGAAGGTCCGGCTCTGTGGGGAAGGGGCGTCCGCCAAAGGAAAACTAAGAAACAGAAAAA